>JAXBDA010006499.1:0-20542 GCA_036023075.1 Gaultheria prostrata
AAAAAAGAAAAAAAAAGAGAAATTTGAAAGTTGTTTACGTTTGTGGGTGGGGTGGGGGTATTGGGGGAAAATAGGTGGGGCCGGCTATGGGGGTGTTGTCAGGAGGGGGCATGAGAAGCACCTCTCATAAATTAAAGGGCTGCCACATTAAAAAGAAATCAGAAGCCCAGAACGAACCTAAATAGGTCAGCCAAAAAATGTGAGCACCAATTCAAACATTGCCAAAATTCTTGTCATGTACTAGCATATTTTTTATGTTCTTTCCTTCTCACAAGAGTCAATGCGTAAAAATAATGACAGAAAAAAAAAAAAAACAAACAAAAAAATAATGTTAACAAATGTGTCAGCCTTTTGGACTGAATCTGGCAATCACCAATGATAATGTAGCATAAGCATGTTTGATTAAAATTGAAAGAGATGTATTAAAGACAGAGCTTTCAACTTTTTAATGAAACCACAGTCAACTGGCTTTAAATAAGGATGATTCATGACACAATAGGCGGTCATTGAAATACACAATTAAAATATGTTTGCAGAATGAGGATTTCATGTTCTATCTTGGTAATAAAATGATTTTTTTTTTTTTTGCTGATCAAAAAAATAAAAAAACACCATCACCATAAACTGGAAAAGAAGAAAAATACAGTCATAGGGTACACGTATTGCTCCCTATTTGATTATTATGCAAAACAACAAACTTAATACGGCCAGACTCAATCTGCGAAATCTTTCCATTTCCATTTATAAAAATCTTTATTTAATTTTTTTGAACAGCCAAATCTTCAACTAGGAGAGAGAGAGAGAAACGATGTGTACCATCTCTCTCCACCTTTCCCGTAACCATGTTTGATCTTCTGTGCTATCAAAGCTTCGCGAGCAATCCATTCTGGAGTGCCTTTGTCACAACCCCATTCCCATTGTCCTTCACATCTGAATCACATGAGCTCGGAGGGACATCTACTGCAGGGGAGCAGTTAAAAAATCCATGTGGCTGCATGACAAACAGAAGAAAGGGTTCATCTCAAAACAATTAGAAGATGGAATTAAGAATAAAGTTCCTCAAATTTGAAAATTTGAGGACTTTGACGACTTTTAGGTCTAAATAGCTGGTAATCATAAGGAAAGATGTGACCCTTCTCATGAAGATTGCGATTCTACGTTGTAAAGATGAGAGTGAAAGTATACCAACAGCGTGAAACCGATATGTTCAACTGGCATGACAGGCCAGTCTTCCAGTCGAGGAATGTGGGTCACTCCAAATACGTACCTGTAACAGTTAAACATAATTGGATGTTTAAAGTTAGTAGCTTGATATGCTATTTACTAAGTTGTTCCGGAAAAAAGAGTTAAAACTGACCCCTCCCCCACCCAAATGAATGTGTGTGAGTGTGAGTGTGAGTGTGAGTGTGTGTGTGTGTGTGTGTATGAGAGAGAGAGAGAGAGAGAGAGAGACTGCCAGATCTGAAACTGGAAAACTAATCGGCCTGCAATTGCTCCTGTCCATGTTATACTACAAATCTAAAAGAGCAATGTTCGCGTCCATAGAAGTTTCAGATTGTGGTTATTCTAAACAAAAGAAATGCAGCCAAGAAGACCAATCAATCAGAGTCCCATGAGGTCATACTACAGAATTAAGGTTGCAAAATCATGAAGACAGCGAGATCAGTGTCTAGACTTGATAAAACCAATGCACATATGAATGACATATATGAGTCCATTCTGGGCCTCTACAGACGGAAGGAAGGCAGTAAAAAAGAAATGATTTTAACACAACTTTTATGCCGCCACATCCCTTGTCTGGTCTTTACTTGAGTAACTTTAATCTCGTAAATTTACTGAAGTAAAGAGAAAAAAAGTTGAATCCAAAAGGTAGTGCGAAAATAATTTCCCACATAAAATATCAAACCATGGTAACATGAAAGGATGGACAGACTAACCAAAGAACTATGTTAGTTTCCTCCAGTGATCGATTCTGCTTAACCCAAGTAGCCAATCCCTCCCCAACGCGTGGATTTTGGTTCGGAAACTCTCCTCCAGGGTACATTTCATCGCGTGCATAACGTGTGGCCCAAAGATTATGCTTCAAAAAAGCAGCTCTTCTCAAAAATTTCGCCTCAGTGCCAGCTAAAGGTAAACAATTTGCTCCAGGTACAAGCTTGTAGCCTGTCAACTGCCCAGTCCGGTTGACATTTCTTGTGTTTCTGACCTGAATGATAATAATAGCTTTAACAATTACCCAATTCGTCCAAGAAATTAATTCCTTAAAAGAACAGAATTCTTCTTATTGTATGCCATGAAATATAGGGAGCTGAAGATACAAAGAATCACCATAAGAAGCAAATAACTAATCAGAATTTTGAATGGAATAAAATATAGAATCCCATTGCAGGGTGATTAAGTACCGTAAATCCTGTTTTATTAACCACCAAAGCGTGAGAAACAATGGACCACGAAAAAGTCTTTAGTGTAGCAACAAATATTCGTGACTCGGTACATTGTAGAATCCAACTAAATATTATGGTTGATTGCTTCATAAACAAAATCGCACAAAAACCCAAGCCCACAAAATCACACACAGAGCAAAAAGTCTGAATCTTACTATCCAATGTCGCGCAGACAGAGGATCACAATCACGCATTGCTTCCAGTTCACATCCGAGTAACTTTTCTTCAGCATAAAATGCATTACTGTGAACATTAACATCTCCTGGTTCTTCAACTTTGATATTGACTTCAACAACCTACGAACAATGAAAAACCTGAACTAAATCAATCATCGCTGTGCACATACATGACAATATTGAATCACAGATAGTCACAACTATGTTCATGGAACAGAAGATGTAAAGATCACAATGGGCAAACCAAACACGCCACTTTGTTGCAAGTGGATAAATTTTCAATTTATTTAAACTCCCAGTTACAGACTAAAATCAGCATATACAAAAAGAATATTGTTCTATTATTTTCTTAAGAGACAGAAAGCCGATTTAATCAAGTTTAATATAGACTGGGAGGTCCAAACTGTCACAATAGATAACACAAAAAACTTGCAACAAATCCGACATTTACTGTCAATGAGCCATATGAAGCAGTAATTTATTCTCAAACAAAAGCAATGGAAAAGACTTTTCAAATGATTTAAAAATTAAGATCAGCCCTTCTGCTCAATAGCTTGCGACAAATGTTGGGTCCATTTCATAATAGGTTCAGCTTCCCAGAAAATTGGTGATCTATCATATAAGTGCCGATGCTTGGTACTTTTTCTGCTATCTCATTTCTTTCGAATGAAGAATGCTGCCTACTCGTGTGACTGGGCGAGTGTAGCTGAGCAAGACGGATGTTAGCCATTGTGAACTGGGGAAGCTTTACTTTTCCTTCCATCCTCAGAGATAGGATTCATGTGTCTCGCAGCTCTCATCCTTTTGGTTCTGTTCCTGGCCTGTCACAGTTTCTCGTCTATTGGTTTTGGTAGTATGCTCATATGGTGATATATACTTGTTTTTCGATGCTCCTACAATGGTAACTTTTCCAATACTCATACTGGTTTTGGGAGTATTACATGGAGAATCGGTACAAGAATCGCTTAAACGGTATATTAAGCGACGAGTTTCAAGAATTACCTGGGTTTCGAACCGGTAGATCTCGAGCAAAGTCCGCTCTACTTGTACCCCGAGGCTTGAGAAACTCGAGGAATCCGAATCTACGTCCAACGGGTGAGTCGGCGTTGAAAACAGCACGTAAAAGGAATCAGAGATGAGAGAGGGAAAACCAAAACTGTTCTTGGCACAAATACGCAGCTAGGCTGTGCGTAACTTGAGGCGCAGCTATTTGGGGTTATTACACTTTGGCCCCTGCAAGTTTTGATAACTACAAGAACGCCCGGAACGTCTATAAATGACTTTTTGTGCCCCAATTCGCACAGAAACTTTCAAAATTCGACCAATTGCTCCGCATCCCCCCATCAGTTTACTATGAAAAAGATCAAACTACCTACTCATTATTCGGAGGTGAATCATAGAGCACCAAAAGCTGTGGTATCTTTGAAAAATTACGTTTGGACCCCTATTGTGCCCAATAAACTTGAAAAGTGTGTGCGATGTGAGCCAGAAAGGCCCATCCGATCGAGCAATAGTGGAGATACCTTGAAATGGTCTCAGAAACATTTTAACCACTTCTTTTTATGAGAACTAAGTTTTGCACATTGCGAATACTTTATCCTCTAGGACCTATGAAGCGTAAAATTAGAGTGAATCGGTGAATTAACCGATTCACCTACAATTCGTGGCTATTTCCTATTCAGGTTGCCTATTCGTATGGCTGACCCACTGTATCATACAATACAAATCGTGAATCGTTCAATTCACTCTCTATTTCCAGAATTCATTTTTTACTCTTTTTTTTTTTTTTCGGAAAAGAGTTGGAACTATTTTTTAAGGTATTTACTATTTAGTATTGGTATATGCCATCTTTTGTCTATGTTTCTCCTTACATAGTCTCAAAATTATATTTCTCTCTCATTAGGTATTATAGGTAATAAAGAAAGGGAGATTTAGGATGAGAGTGCATCGAATTTACAAAGAAAAAAAGGAATACAACCGCCCTAATGACCTTCTAATGGTTTGTTTTGTAGTTGAGACACTTTTCACAAAACAAACCATATATATTAGCAATTTTTGAAGTAGCTTACCTTCATTCCACATTATTACCAAATCATTATTTTGAACAAGATTTTTAATTATGTAGGTCTAAAACTTTCATTTATCGTAAATATTTTTGTTACCCTAATCTATAAACATGAGTTTCCTTGTATTATAGAAAGGGAGATGTAGCCTCTACTCCATTATTCCTATTTTGAAACCCATGAAGTTCAGCCTAACTATTTTCAAAAACATCTAGTCCACCTTGACAAAATACCCCAACTTTTATCTACACCTTTCCTCCAACACTACTGGCGGGTCACTGGCGCTGGAAACTTTGCTGACAAAGTAATAGGCGCCGAAAATTTTGCTGAAAAAATTCGCCGACAGCCCGGCACCGGAAATTTTGCCAAATAATTGGTGGGAAAGAAGAAGGTGATCGATAATGGTGACTATAAAAGAAATTTAAATAAAGACAACGTTGACTAGAGATGTATAGAGATAAAATTTATTACCTTTTTACTTTTAAATTTCAAGAAATGAATTTATCTATTCTTACATTAATTTCATCTGAATTACTTGTAAATTTCAACAAATGTACTTATCTGTTCGTATAACGCTCTGAATTACACTTAACTTTCATCAAATGAACTCATCTTTTCATATTTATGCTCTGAATTAGTCCTAAATTTCAACAAATGATTTCACTTGTTTACATTTCTGCTCTCAAAATAGTCGTAAATTTCAACAGATGAATTTATCTGTTCATATTTTTACTCTGCATGTGTATTAAATTCTTGACAGATAAAGTTATCTCCCAAAGTATGTTCTTTGTATGTGAACAACAGATAAACTAATTTGTTCTTATTTATGTTCTCAGTTAGTCTAATCGACACAGAGTTAAAATTTTCAAAGATAAGTTTATCTGCAGAAAACAACCAAACACAGTTCAAATTTGTTGAGATAAGTTTCTTTGCACATTTCTTATCACCATCTCCTTCCCTACAACTACCATCTCCTGTTACCATCTCTTTCCCTTCCCCGCCACTACCACCTCCAGTCACAATCTCCTGTGCCAGTCATCGGCGACCATCACCAGCGCCAGCAAATTTTCCGGCCAACTTTCCGGCACTAGAGACTTTTCCTGGGAACTTTCTGGCAACAACGATGATGTGGCGGGGGAAGATAAGTAATCGTAATTTATCTTTGTTCTAATAGAAAAGAGGAGTGGAACTCACACTTTAGAAATTACAAAATAGTGGATCAGAACCCTTGCCCAAACTGTTAGTGGACTAGGCCTTGGTCCAAATACCTATCGTGGAGTGCACCTGAGAGAAATCATGATCAAATCAGAGCAATTCTCGATTCGAGTCGATACGATTCACAATTCGGAAAAGGACCATTTCGATTCTTGATGTGATTTAAAATTTGACAACCTAACGAGGTTAAAATGCAATTTTTAAAACATGGCACAAAGTCTAAACTTCCATGGATGGTTTGTTCTACCACTTATATAGTGATCCTTGATTTGCATCTTCATAATATTAAAACAATTTGGTTTTATCCTCATTTCTTCAAGACTCTATCCTAAATCGCTCACCTAAGCCACCGAAGCTTGGTTAATATACCCTAAAGGTTACTCCACCTATCGTCAATTGGTTCCAGGTTGGACCCCCGAGAAATCTAACATGGTATCAAAGCTAAGACTTGGGTGGCCTCGCCTCACCTCACCTCACGCGGTTGCGTCTCGGCCTGCGAGTCAATTCCTCATCTCATCAATCTAAACCTCCACGTGCTATCAGGCTGCAAGTGAGGGGAGTTTTAGACTATATCCTACATCGCTTACCTAAACCACCCAAGTTGGGCTAATAGAACCAAGAGGTTACTCCACCTATCGCCAATTGGTTCTAAGTTGGAATCCTTCAAGAAATCTATCAGACATAAATTGTTTTGATCTTTTATATGACTTTGCAAGATACATCTATATGGAAGAAAAAAAAGATTATATGACATGCCCATAACGTCGGTGTCCTAAGTTTTGAAGAAATGATGTGCCCACGCGTCCGTGATAGGTCTTGTCAGTTTATGAGTCCGTATGTGTGTCTATTTAGGTGTCAACTGAGTGTTATGTTACACATGGCGTGGAGCCATTACAATACAATGGTAAGAGTTGCACCAAAGATATGCATGTCATAAACTTCAAGAACGGCCAGTACTATATGAAAATTGAAGAAAAACGGAAGACATTCAAATAACTAACCTGATTGTATGCTTCACCAGGCTTACAATCAACTGCCATGTCCATGCGAGCAACAAAAAAGTGTTGATGGACTGGAGCATATAATCCAGGGGCAATAGTCGTCCCGTATTTTCGAACTTCCCCAGGTTGGAGAGCTCCTAAACTGAGAATTCCGGTGAGTCTAACTTCAGCTTCAATTTTTCCGTCCTGTAACAGGCAGCATATAACTACATTGAAGATTTCTCTCAAACAAGATCATAGTAAAAAGCTAGATAAGCTTTGAGATGTACGTAGAAACTCCGAGAAATAGAAACTTCTAGTGCATTCATGATGCTGACAGAACAAAATCTACTGGCTAAGATTGGGATAGAAAATCATTAAACTGCTCAGTGGGTGCTGGGATATTCTAAGTGAAGAAGCTACAAAATTGTGCAGAGAAATATTCCAATTCAAGTATCATAATCTAACGCCCAAAAAAGGAAGGGGTAGTCCTTAGCTTGCCTGATAGAAATGCCAATAGAAACCATACTCGTAATTAGCCACAGTACATATGAACGACACAGTTAGCCTTCTCGATCTTCGTACTTCAGCTAAACCTGTTCTCCAGTCTTGATGCTTCCATAAAATTCCATGATCCTCTTCATGCAAGCAAACACAATTTTCAGTAGTTTCCACGCCCCCCGTGAAATTTGTAAAGTGTGCATCAAAGTATTTTATATAGCCTAAACAATCACAGCCCTGCATTGCAAAATCAATGTTGGACAGAATCAGTTTCAGTTGAGTCCAGACAGCAATCAAGATGCAAACTCATATGACAAAATTTTGAAGAAAGAGAAAACACTGAAAAGTAAATAAGAAACATAATAGAAAATTCTCTGACCTTCTTCAGAGAATGAGCATTTTTACCAAGCCCATCTTCCCCAGCATCAAATGCATTCTTCCTGTAATGTGGATCATTTGGGTCTCCATAAGGGACTACCATCTCCACAAAACTCAACCTATGGGCCACAGGTCTCCGACCCCGGTTACCATCAACATACGCCACAGAATAAATTACTAAGCCTTCCCTCGGAGTGAAACCAATACGAAAATTCCACTGGAACACATCAATGGTAACTAATTAAAGTAATCAATATGAAGTGTTTGGACAGGTTAAGATGCATCAGATTCCTAATTTGACAAACAATTAATTACCTTCTGCCACTGAACAAAGTGCCCATCAACACGGAAGCTTGGGCCTTCAGGCTGAATAATTTGGAGGGGTTTCACATCACTTCGATCAACACCTCCCCGCGTTTCACCAGGAGTATAATTCCTCAAAGGATCAGCAGGCGGTAGAGGAACAAGTTTACGATCTTCAAATTCAACCACAACCATATTTTGCATATCAACCAGCACATATATTCCTTCAACTGGTCGAGCATAACCATTTTCCATAGGGCAGTCACTTTCAGTTCTACAAAAGATTAGTGGTTTAGCAAGCCTGCGGTTCGGTGCATCAGCTTCACTGTGATACCCGACACACCTGTCCAAAAGAAATTACATGCCAAGCATAAAAAGCCAGCAAAAATATAGTCTAAAACTGTATATGAGATACAGAATGCTTCAACTAACCACGGATCTACCATCAAAAGATCCATATCCTCAATACCCCTCCTCTTCATTGCCTCTCGAAATGGAGGAAATTCCTTTACAACGGCTTCACATTCAGCATACTCCACAGCATCCTGTGGTTTTAAAATCAAGGAACAAGAGACTGTTACATGTTAACTGAACATTACATGAATAGAGTTTAGGAAATAAGTAATAACTCTCCTTCGTGTCTAAACAGGTCCTGCAATAAGACTAACAGTAAGGTGTTTTACTTTTCTGTAATGGTACGGTAAAGAGTTTTAGGATCGCATATACGTCGCGTACAGTTACATGTCTTTATTAGGTTACTTCCAACTACAATACAAGTAGGTCAAAGCACATCCCATTAGTTTTCCTCTGTAACGCGTCAACTCTACACCTTTTCAGAGAACTGGGAACAAACCCCAGCAAACTCAATCAGGTAAATCCAGCAGTTGCCACTCACCAGAAGAAGTTCATAAAGTTACCAATCCGTTTTAACACACAACTTGAGTATAAGGAACTAAAGTCATTCAACATATTACTAAGAAAAGAAAATTACTACATACCATAGGAGGTTGAACGTTGGGAACGACATTGGATGAAATAACTTTGCCCCTATGGTGCCCCCCTCGAGTCACGGCATGAACTTCGGACAGTTCAACAACCCATACGCTCGTCTCATTTGACTTTTTATTGTAAACAACTAGTCTAGCTTGCCTTGGAGGAAGCTTAGTAGGAATTATGGGTCCACCTTTTGTTCTGGGTAGTAAGGAAGGCTGGAAAGGAGGGAAGAAGTATGCATCTGCTAAGGCCACCACATGTTTCTCTGGTTCTAGCAAAACCACTTCAATGAACCGCATGCTATCCCTAACCTGAACATGTTAGAATCTGCGTTACGCTAATACTTGGACCATTACAAGAAGAGAGAAAACGAAGTGAAATAACAACCTCTGGAGTTGCTCCAGCAGCCCTAACAGTGGCTACAGCCACTGAGATTTCAGCAGCAGTTAAAGGATCCAAAGGGTGGCGGGTCTGTGCCCTTAACATAACCGGGAGCCCTGTTTGTGCCCAAAATAAAAAAAAATTAGTCAAGATCTGACAAACACCAAAGCTATTCAAATATTCAATAATCAAGAAGCAAAATAGATACACTAAACATGAATAGATTCATGGTCAGAAACTAATAAATACAAAAAGGAAAAGAAGTCTAAGCTACATTAACACACAGAGAAAGCAGATAAAAAGTCCCTCTACTTGATTAGTTAAATAGAATCTTAGATCTGCAAAGATTAACGAGTTGTTTAAATTCAACCTTCAACACACATCAAGCCCTTTCAAGAAAAAAATTTGATATTCATTAAGTGGAAGTAAATTACAGTCATCTGCGAATCAATTGTATTCCACCCAACCTTCTGAATGGCTTTCGTTCTGTAGATAAAAAATGGGATTATTCTTGTCGTAGGTTTCTTACTCGATTCTGAGAAACTTGTTAAGTGCTTATCATAAGCATCATTTAGCACTTCTATGACATCCCCACTGCAACTGATGCTGCCAGCACCACCACTCTTCTTCTTCATCCTTTGTAACCGCCACACTTCCTCCACCACTCCACTAAGTCACCACTACCGCCATCACCACCACCATCACTCGTCCACAAATATCATCACTACTATTAACAACCACCCTACCTCCGCCACCACAACTCCTCCCTCCCTCTCTCCACCACCAAATCACCACAAACTACCACGACGCCTCCACTAATACCAACACGATAACCACCAGTCCAGGGGGCAGATCCAGTGTAGGCACAAGCAGGTCACGTGACGCCCCTGGAAAAAGGGCCCCAAAGTAGGGCCCCCAAGTCCAGGGGGCAGATCCAGTATAGCCCAAGGATCCAGTCAGGACTCCCTGACGGATCCTATATACAGTTTTTATGAAAAACTGCTCGGATCAAGCCATTCCCGGTATTTTTTTTTGATGATTTTTCGCGGAGACCCTTAAAAACACGTTTTAAACACATCTAACGGCTCGGATCCCGACCATTTGGCCGGGAAGTGGGAGGTGCGGACCTAAGATAGGTCCGGACTCCCTGACCGGAACCGGACTCTCTATATATATCTTTCCTTATTTGGTGGGATGTAGTTGCCTAATTGGGTGAGATTTCATTTATTAAATTTATGGATAATTGATAATTAAGGACTCTTTAAACCGATAATTAAAGATTTTTTGAGTGATTTTATTTCCTAAATTAGTGGCAACTATAATTAAGGATCTTCTAAAATTGTGGAGAATTCAAAACATGGATATGAATTCTGATGACTAGAGGAATTGCATTTCGGTGTTGGATTAATTCAATAATCTTATGCGGGAAATAATTATTTTAAAATTCTATTAAAATCAATATTTCCTTTTCTTAATGAATGAGCCAGGAATCTTGAGATTCTCAAGGATAAGGGAGAGATCAGATTCTCATTCAGTTGAGAATGTGATTCCTAGTTGAATATGTCACCAGGAAGCACATTCATATTCTTGTCTCTGCTAAATTTCAAAATCAAAAAAGTCTATTAACACATTTCTGTTTTTGTCTCTTTGAAATGATGGAATGAATAGAAGACATTACATTCTGATTCCCCAAGTGAATCATGAAAATAAAGATGTATTAAAGCTAAATAATGGGGACCTTAGTGTAATTGTAATTCCTATCGAAACAAAACCTATATAACTGCGAGCAATGGGCGAAACAAAACCCTAGAATAAGCAATTGAAACGAATGGAAGGAGAAGAAGGTTCTGGTTCTCTGGTTCTTGGTCAGTAAATTTGTGAGAATGGCGAACAAAATTCTGATAGCCGTGGCGCTTTTGGCGATGGTGATCATCTGTTGCCAAATCGAAACAGCGTCGGGTGGCGAGATGGGAGGCCATGCCGTCCGTAAAGGAAGCAGCTATTCTTCAAGTTCATCGAGGCATAGAAAACGCTCTCACTATCATCGCTATCGCCAACCTAGAATAACACCAAAACCTTCAAATTCTTCAGATGCTTCGGTTCAACTCAGGCGTGACAAAGATTTGATGTTTTCTTTTTCATATTGTTTGTTGTTCTTGGTCGCAATTCTGTACAACTTACTCCAATCGCTCTTTGGGAAAGACTCTGTGCTCGTGGTTCAGGTTTGACAAAACAGACCAAAAAAATGTTGTTTATTTGTGTATATATTTCTTATGCTATTCTCATTATCAAATTAAACCCTAGGTTGCTTTCAAAGATGCCACTGGCCAAATTGGCCGAGATCTCGACTTGATTTCAGATACTATGGACTCACACCTACCAGAGTCGAGGACTCCACATGGCTTACAATTGTTGTTATCAGGTTCTAACAGTTTTTTTTTTTTTTTTTTTGAAAATTTTGGTTTTTGGGGCATGTAATTGTCATCTTTTATATGTTTCTGATTTTTGCTACCGCTTATTAATTTGTATCTTGATCGTTTGAATGCAGAAACTGTTACTTGCTTATGCCGTTATGGTGGGGAATCTTGTTTATCTGCCTACTCAAATGTAAGTAATATGTCTTTCCCCTCGCCTTTCTTTCTTTTGTTTCTTCATCTTTATTAGAACGTTTTCGTCATCGTCATCGTCATCTTCCCCCGGGTAACTTTTGCATTCTTGTGTAAAGTACATATAATAAGCATAAGTATGTCAAGTTAAGCCTTATCCAAGTTGTCCCTACCTATTCGTTAATCAAGTTTATTTATTAATAATCCAACTTAACGGTCCAAATACAGTTTTGTCCCCTGAGTATGCTCCTTGTATCATTTGGTCATCGACTTAATCTGTGTCTGTTTAATTCCCAATGTATCAATGTATAGTATTCAAATGTTCTAATGGTTCTTTGATCTTTTCAGTTTGAGTTTGCTAATTGGAGTGCGGGTTTATTTCGTACATGGCATAAAAACGTCAGCCCAAACCTGGAAAACAAAATATATATTTGCTCTTGTCATATTATTGACTTCATAAGCTCCATTAAGTGAAATTGTTAAAATCAGGATATGAGATCTCCTCATTGCTCTTTAAAGTTGGAGTAGTCTTGTCACAAACGATACGAAATGTATCTACGTAGGAATTTTATGATTATAACAGCCTATGTTTAGGCATGGTTTTTGGTCCTTTCTTACGTCCAGCCAATGCATTGAATGCGTCCTAAAGTTCTTATCCAAAATGAAAGCCACAGCAATCAAAGATGGACCAGAAATCCTGAATGAAAATTAGTACCCCAGCATCTCATCCTGACATTGTCCAAAGTCCAAACCAGTAGAGTAATCCTATTTGGGTAGAGAATTTAAGGCTTGGTTTCTGCTAATGGTTGGGTTATGGGTTTATATGGCGATGGCAGGTGTAAGAACTGTGGAATTTTTTTATTTTTTATTTTCAAAGTGAGGGAGGGAGGGAGAATGGTTCTCCAAAGCTTGTGGTATCTTCAATGTGAAATCTTCGATGGTATTGGCTTTTAGGTTATGTAATCAGTCGAACACGACATTCTCTATGGTATGACCAACTTTTTATATAGCCTTGATCTCTCTTCCTCTAGGTATTCTGTATTCCACATTCAAAGCATATGAATATGATCAAATTGAATTGACTTTGAATTGTTGACTATGTTAATGTGCTCTACAAGCTACAATCTAATTTAAATTTCTTTTCTTCTAGTTTGTTCCTTTTGCTTTGCTAAGAAGGTAAACCGGTAGCAAGAAAAATCTATGGATATATTGCCAAGAAGTGCTGGGCTTTCATGTGTTTGCGTGCACGCGCGGTAACAATCAGCGTGTGGTTTCATCACCAGTCTTCTTTTAATTTGTGCCTTGTGTTTTGTGGAACTGAAAATTGGGTTATTGACTTTTGGGGGTAATGTGTCATCTTTTTTTTCCTTTTTTCATTTGGGATTTCTGGTATGTTGATGTTCTTTTTTGCTTGTACTGAAAAAGGGTTCATATCTGTGTTTCTATAATGCGACTTGTTAAATTTGATCTCTCCTTTTAGGTAAACAAGAAGTGGCGGCTGACGGGAGGTTGGAAGACAAGTTTTGATCTTACGTGTGATATGGAGCGTAAAAAACATAATGCCCATGTGAATGGAAGTGACTGCGGGGATGAAACTAGATGCAAGAGTACCTGTCCAAATCACAAATATGCCATCGTAAGTATTTACTGATATTGTCCTTGACATATAAACATGGAAATATACATTAAACGTTTATATGTTCATATTAATAAATATGTACATGCATATATAGCTCTTCGATCGTTAATATTCATGCTGATTTGTATCATAGGTGACAATTTTGGTTGCTGTTAATTGCAAGTTTGAGCTGCCTGCCATCAACTGTTATTCAGACCTTGAGAGCGCCTTGCGCTCTTTGACATCTATCAAAGATGCACAAATTGAGGTAATAGTCTTATGTTGAAACTCGAAAGAAATTTCCTCTGAATTCATGATCTTTTGGTATAATAAGAATCTGTGTCATCATCTGACTAAAAATATTTTTTTAATGTATTTAGGCCGTTAAGGTGTTGTGGACTTCTCGAGATGACATCGAAGATTTCACATCTTTGATACGTATATAGATGAATTTGTTCGTCTCATGAATTTCACATATTCTTCAAAACAATGGGAATGCCGTCTTTTTCTCAGAAACCAAGTATAGGAGTTGAAGATATATAGATGAATTTGTTCGTCTCATGAATTTCACATATTCGTCAATACAAGGGAAATGCCAGCTTTTTCTCGGAAACCAAGTATAGAAGTTGAGGACATATTTTTGTAATTTTATTTAAAATAGTGTAGGGGTTGAGGAATTCGTTTTATTCTGTTGCACTTTTCTTTTTCCAGTTGTGATATATTTTCATCAAAAACAAAACAAATATGAGCTTATGAGAATATACTAGGGATTCTTATTTCTCTGGCCATGAGTTTTGTACTTTTTAATCAATGCAGATATTGTTATAATCCATAGACTGGATATCTACTATGGCTGGCTATTGCTTCATTTTATCACCCAATAGTGATCCAAAGTTGCAGATGTTTTTCTTTTTTTTTGTGAGAAACACTAACATATCATAAAGAAAATACAACAAAGACCAACAACCAAAAAAGAACAAAGAGAAAAGTGATTTTGGCCTGGTATGATGGAAGAGAGAGAAGATTTAGGGTTGTTGATTTTCCCTAAAAAGGGTGACTCGTCTTTTGTTTAGACATGTCATCTTATTTTTAGCAAGTTTACATCTAAAGAAGTCCAACTCATTGATTTCAGTTTTGGCAATTGACGGAATTAGACGTGTGGGGATAAATTGAGTAATGGAATAATAGTTTGGAAGTGCAATTGAAATTTATTGAAGTCTAGGAGATTTTGGGATATTGAGGTCAAAGTTTTTTTTTTTGAAATTCCCCCTATATAATAGTACAATATTCCTTTGTCTGATTAATCGCCTGGGAAGAGAGAAATTGAGAATAGATTCTTGAAATTTGAGATGTGGCATATCGTTTTGCAAAATCTTCTCAAGGTAGTCGTAGTAGTCTAATGGCTAAACTCTCAGTTCTCCGGCGACGGTTGGCTAGAAATTAAACTTGCTCGAGAGTTTGATATTTTCTAGAGATGTTCTCAACAACGCGAGAGGGGAGAGGATTGCAGGTTTGTGGTTGTTCTTGATTAGGGGGTTCGATCATGGCGTCAAAGGGGAAGGGAGGAGATCGATCGATCATTGTGGCTGCAAAAGAGAGGGACGAGAGGGGAGCGGTAATGTTGGGAAAAATATGCTAAGTCTCACCCTTTGCAACCCTATTTCTAACCAAGGGGTATTTTGGGCTTTTCATACATTCCCGTCCATATTAGCACGTTTGGTAGTTTAGGGGGTCATGTTGCAACAAAGTGATAGTTTAGGGGGTGTTCTTGCAAATACATCTAATTTTTAATATCAAAACTAAAACAGTTCTACCGGAAGAAACACCCATTCAATGCCCATTGATCACATTCCGCCGACGACGGCGAAAATCGACTCGAAAGCTTTCTCGAGAATCTTAACTTTTTAGGACAGGTGCTGACCGATGCAATTGGAGTTGTGAATCAAAGAGGTCAGCTCAACCGATTAGAGTGGACTACGTTGTGGTTGCTCCAGTTATCATTGAGTCTTGTCAAGATTATTGCAGTAGTCTGTGTAAACATATTTGTTTGAAGCTTTTGTTGATTCTTTGGAGGTTGATCCTTTTATCAACAATCTTCCTTGCTTTTTCTTAAAAATCGGCAAACTCTTGAATTTCTTCGGTTCAACTCGAGCGTCATAAAGATTTCTTCAAAATTGTTTATTTCTGCAAGTTTCGTGTGAGATTCTAAATTCCTTCAAAATCGTCAACGTCTTCAATTTCGTCAATTGTTGTGTGAGATTTCATCAATTTCTTCAATCCTGTGTAAGATTCTCTTGACACTCTTCGGCTCGTGTTTCAGGTTTGGTTCTAAATTCGTTTTGCGCAAAACTAGCAAAAAAAAATTACTACTTAAAAAATATCTTCTATATTTATGTACATGTTTCTTGAGCAGTGTCACGTATCGCGTATCTTGAAATACGTTTGTCGGAAAAGTATATCGCGTATCTTGAAATACGTTTGTCGGAAAAGTAAGAGTTTATAATATTTAGTGTCACGTATCGCGTATCTTGAAATACGTTTGTCGGAAAAGTAAGAGTTTATAATATTTAGTTTGACAAGATTTTGGAAAGGGGAAAAATAAGACGAGTGAGGAAGGAGAGTATGTGTATTACGCTTGAGAGTGGTACAAAATGGCTAGAAGTCATCCCTATTTATACTAATCCATGGAAGGTTCTAGTCCAAATATATTTTCAAACATGAAAAACTTTGAGATAGATTCTAGAATTACACATATGACTAATTATCACAAAAAAAAAGAAGATATTTCATAGTGATGTTCTAGAGCTTCTAAAAGCTATACATTCTAGAGCTTATAGGAACTAGATATTTTTATCTCTTTATTTTTTCATCGCTGGGCTTTGTCAAGGGGGCTTGTCTGGACTTTATTTTCTTGTTCCAAAATATAAAATCTAGTTTATGCTTAAAAAATATTAACCATAGTTAACATACAATTGAAAAGTAGTTGGACCGTGTGCGGTGCAAGAGCATCAATTCTAAAAGCAGACGATTGGGCTAAGCTCCAAATAAAGGTCTAAGGCTTTTAACCCAGCTTAAATTTCTGTAATTTGAGGAGGACATTAAAATGTTTCTGTTAGAGTCTTAGGTCCATTGATAGTCAAAACTGCCCTCCTGCGCTTTGTAATAGACTCTATCTCCCGCTCACCGTGTCCTCACCCAACACTCGATCGTAAAGTAAAATAGAAAATGGGGGAAACAGAAACCAAACTTGTCAGACATACAAGGTCGGCGGCGGGGGAGTGTGTGTTCAGGAGATGAAAGAATTATAGAGTAGGTGCAACATGGTGTCTCTATTTTTGCATTATCTTCTCTATACTTTTTAAAAATATAAAAAAGATAATTTTATTTCCGTTCTAAAATAATAGTCCACTACAAAAAGACATATAATTTTCGAACCAAAAAATAAAATGCTTCTAAGCATAATTTTTTAAATTTATTGACATCAAATTAAAGAGCTAAAGTAGTTCTTAATTTGGTGTCAATACCTTTAAAAAATAATATTCGGAAGCTTTTTATTTTTTGATATGAATTCATTTTTTCATAGTGGACTATTATTTTGGAACAAATGGAGTACTTTTTATATTAAAGAACTCAATTAGTTCTTAATTTGGTGTCAATACCTTTAAAAAAATTATGTTCAGAAGCATTTTATTTTTTTATATGAATTTGTTTTTGCGTAGTGGACTATTATTTTTGGAACAAATGGAGTACTTTTTATAAGAATACATAGATAATGCTTATCGTGTTTGAAACTCTGTTGTTTTATCCTTTCTGTTCATAAAGGTAGTGTAAAAGGAAAAGTTTTTTTGCGCTTATTGACAAATACAATTAACTTATATTTCTACGTAAAAAAAAATTAAATTGCATTCTCTTAAATATATGTTTGCTTTGATGACATGATACACAGTACATAATATGTTTTTGTTATTAGCATGAAATAGAGGTCAGATTGCAATAGACTACCATATATGTCTGTTTTACCGGCGTGATACTGAGTACAGATCTACACATATTTGGTAATCTGTCGTTGCTATTGTCATGAAACAGAGGCCAGATTGCAAAAGATTACCATATATGTTTGCCTTGCTGGCATGATACATAGTATAAATATACACATATTTGGTAATCTGTTGTTATTTGCATGAAACGGATGCCAGAGTGCAACAGACTACCATATATGTTTGTTTTGCTTGCATGATACAAAGTACAAATATACACATATTTGGTAATCTATTGCTATTATTTGTTGAAAATAAATTGAAGAATTATAATTGAAGAAGTTCAACTTTTTACATTTAAAAAAATCTAAAAAAACTAAGTACCAAATTTTATTTTTTAACTATTTAAAACAACCATTTATTTTGGAACAATTAAAAAAAAGAATGAGCAATTTCAGGACATAAAATTATTTTGTGTTAATCGGGGAAAACAAGTACGAAAAAGACACATTTTGTGTTAACAGATAACGTTATCTGCGCAACCAGATCTGAAAAAAATGAAAAATTCATTTTTTATGTTAGCCAAACAAGGCCCTTCCCGGAGGGTCAATAGATAATGTTATCTGCGCCATTGGATATGAAAATAAAATGAAACAAGGCCCTTGCAGGGTATTTTTGTCACATATTGCCCAAATGTCCTGTTGGCATTATGAAAAAAGTTGATGTCCTAATTCCATGAATAACCCTTATACTATCTCCTCCTCGAAAAAGCTCCCATTTTAAAAGGATCGACTTTGGGTGCATCTTGAGAGCGTCAATATTTAATGAAAGAATAATACTTTATGATACTGTCGGGTTTGTATTTGTGCATTCTATTACCAATATTTGATCGAACCAAAAGGGCAGTGATTTCAACACTCCCAAATTGATATCCGCACCTTTTTTTTTTTGGTCTTGTAATGAAATTTTTAAGTGTAAGAGTTTTATTAAAAGACAAAAAGAAGGTGTGCATATCAATTCGGGAGTATGGAAATCAATTACCAACCAAAACTTGTACTGATATTATGTATACACATGTCTATATAGGGGGAGAGAGTTCAATAGTTCTTCATTTCTTAAAGTGCAAAAAAAAAAAAAAAGAGAAGAAGAATGTTCTTCATTTCTTAAATGATTATTCGTATATAGGAAATCCAAACTCGTTCGGTCTTCTTTATATAAATAAAGTCTAAACTCTGCACTTTATGGTACTAAAATTAGCGGCTTAGGACAATTCCATTCTATTTGCTGAAAAAATTAGTCCTAAAAGAAATTAAAGTAATTAAACATTAACATCTACACGTCTTCATAATGAATGTTTTTAAAATTAACATATTGCGCAAAAAAAATCATATTACCATGCAAATAAATGTCAATAGTTGATGTGGTGTTATCAATATCCAATATAATTTTTTTTTTCCCGAGTGATACTTTCAACAAGCTTGTGCTGATACCGAAATTGGTCTACAAAATCAATTCAAAACAATGCTAAGACCTTTGTAGCCAAAGTACAATTGTCCTAGAGGTTCAGTACAGTACATGAAAAAGAAATAGGAAAAGAAACATGAAAACGCACCAGATGGATAAGATTTGTTTGGTGCACAAAGAACAGAAAAAGAAACATGAAAATGCACGGGACGGTTAAGATTCATTTGATGTACTGTTTGAACAGTGCACCAAACGAATCTTAACCAAACAGTCCACCAAACGAATCTTAATCGTCCCGCGTATTTTCATGTTTCAATTCCTCTTTTTTTTTCCTGTATCCTACGCTTTCTCCATTGTCCTGACCTCTTTATTTGGATTGTGGAGGTTGCGGCTTTGAAGCTTGCATGGGGTAGGTTGGACCCTAAACCCTAAACGGGGTGTTCTCCATTCCCTATTATCTTCTAGACTGTTAGTCTATTTTTCTTACCTATTGACTTTTAAATTTAAAGAGAGTGATTTTCACACCCTCTAAATTGATATTAATATTTAATTATCTCGAGGCCTAGTGTTCCAATTACTATTTTGCCCTTTAATAAGGAAAAGCTACAAACAACCCAAAGAACAATTGACGGTAACAGTTGTAACAAGATCTTACAAGTATTAATTGGTGTGATATAAAGTAATTGTATCAAATGATAATCCACGAACAAATATTAGATGAGGAAATGGGGATAGGGTGCTGTAGTGCGCTCAAGGATGGAGCCAAGGGGGACAAGTGGTGGCGGCCGCCACCACAAGATTTTCAAAAAAGGCAATTATCATATAGAAAATAAATATTTTCCCCTGAATTATATAGACTCGCCACCACTAGATTTTTTTCCATCTTTCATGCAATTTGTTTTTTTATTGTTTAAGTACATATTTTCGCCACCACAAAAGTAAAATCCTGACTCCGTCCCTGAATGCGCCTCCGTGGTGCAGATTTTATACATTATTTTACAAATAGGATATTAGTATTATCTATAATATAATCTGAACCGTTAAAGATATATCCGATGATGCATATGACACACTACATTCCTAGAGGGCACTCCCGACCTACCGGACCGGATTCAAGATGATTTGTCTACAACAATTGAAAAAGAAAAGAATACTACCGTGGGATCCATTCACAACTTTGCTATTAGGCACGAAGGAAGGACCGAAGGCAACACCGAATGACCTGGCAACAATGGGACCCACCAACTTTTTGCCCAATTCCAAATTTCGGAAAAAACGCGGGGTCAAGGATAAATTCAATTTCAAAATTTTTTTCTTTACCCCTGCTTGTATCAGTTTCCCTCCCCCTCCCAAACCACCGACATTCCACCACGGCACCACCAGTGCTGCCATCAACGCCATATGACAACCACTACCAACGATGTACAACCACCACCAGCAGTT
>JAXBDA010006500.1:0-20541 GCA_036023075.1 Gaultheria prostrata
TCACAACAGCTACAAACACTCCCCTCTCTCACTCTAAAACGTCTAACACTACTCTCACTCATCTACATTACCAAACCCACCAAAAATTCATCAAAAATCCTCCAAAAAGCCTTGATTATCCCTCACCTCCTTAAATACCATCAAAACCAGTCCCAAATTACTTCCAAATAGCCCAATACCTACTGTTCTAGTACCCAAAATCAAGCCTCAAACTCAAACCAAGCAAAAACCACATTTTCTCACCTTGATCAAGTTCAAAAGAGGTAGAAAATAAAGAAAATCAACTCTTGGTCACAATCTGAGGGTGATCAGTAGGTGTAAGTAAGTTCCTCATACTCATTTTACACTTACAAGGTCCAAAAGTTACCAAATAAACATGTAAAATTTTCTGTACTGGCGGAACCCTGGGCACCCAAGGTCACCTTGGGAGCCCAAGGTCTCAATAGTCACTGTCTTACTGCTTTGTTTTGTTCGTCTTCTAAGTTGTTTATTTACCTTTTTCTGCTGTTGATTATCATGATATGCAATATTAATGTCTTGTTTAAGCTCTGATCATCTTGAAATTATCATCAAATGAATTTTATTTGGTTTTGTTCACATTTGAAAGAAGAAAATGATGTTTATTGATGTTTATCAAGTGAAAGAACATGAAAATCAACATTTTCAAAATGATCAGAAGCTTATAAATTCAAAGAATGATAAGAGTAAATCAAGGAAGTAAATAGAAACTTGCAAGCCAAAGGACACCCTGAGCGCCCAAGGTGACCTTGAGCGTCCAAGGTGTCTCTTGGACAGGTTACTGTTTTGTTTATTTTGTTCTCTTTAGCTATTATCATGTTGTCTTATTTCATCTCATAAGGGTGTGTGTGTTATCTACTGTTCATATTCTGTTTATCTCACTTCTCTCAAGTTCTCATCTCACACTTTTCTTTATTTTTCATGAATAATCCAAGGAATAAAGTCAATAAGCTTGTTTATTATTCATGAATCTTGCCTCTCAGCTTTTTCCTGTTGATAAAAATCATTTTTCAAAAGATATTCAGTGAAGAGGTCATGGATACATGGGTAATAAAGCAAAAGAGATTGAAATCAAGTGAGAGCCAGGGATGACCCTGGGCGCCCAACCTCACCTTGGGCGCCCAAGGTGGCTCCTGAGCAGTGTATATATTTCATTCATTCTGTCATCATTGTTATTATTCCAAACATATATATGGGCTCATTGTAGTTGCTTATCAATATCTTGTCAGTTCTTCTTCTCTCAACTCAAACTCAATCTCATCTCCGGATTTTTCTTAAAGATAAACATTCAAAAATCCATGTTTTTGTTTGATGATCACTTTGAAAGCCTTGTTGAGATCTTGTTATGGATTTGTGATGTTGGAAATCATTTTTGAAGATATTTATGATCAAAGCAAAGCATTCTTCAAACCAGAAATCAAGGGTTAAACAGTTGGGTTTGAGAGACCTTGGCCGCTCAACATCACCTTGGGCGCCCAACATCACCTTGTGTCAAGAGATTGATAAACAGCTATTATATCATTCATTTGGATATCTTGATCATTCTAATCTCATTTTCTGTCTTCATCTTATTCTGTCCATCCTCCATCTTGTTTATATCATGATTGTTCATTATCATCATCATTGTAATTATATGTGCACACGAACACCGCATTTTCTTATATTGTGTTTTACCTCGTGTACATGCTTCATACTTTGTTTATGTGTTCAAAACCAAGTTTTAAACATTTTCTATATCCCACAAATTGTTTAGTAAAGACCGGTTCTTGGACCGAGCGAGGGGGGTGCATTAAAACCCTTCCCCTCTCGTAACCAAACCCCCGAACCTGAAAAAATAAAGGTTTTCATATGACCGATAAAACCATTTTCAAAACCATTGGGCATAACGAGTCAATCTTTTGGTTTCTCGGGTTCATTCCTTAAACCCGGGTGGCGACTCCAAAAATCACTTTTCAAATCCAAATCGAAATGCCATCGTGTGGGCGGCCGCCCGACGGGTGTCCACAGTATCTATACCCCTTAAGTTGGTATTGATACCAGCGAGCTTTCTGAAGTTGGGACTTGAATTTGGGTCTTCCTCCGACCTTTGGGTGTCTCGGGTCATCCTCCAACGGCTTGATTACTTCAAATATGACTTGGGGAGGATCTCCCTCGGCCTTGGATGTACTCGGGTACCTCCGGGTACTTCCGGGGATAACCGGGGATTATTTGGAGCTTTGGACACGCCTTTTAGCTCAGATTTTCTGAAACTCATCAAAAACACAACTCGCGCAAAATCAATCGAATAAAAGCACAAAATGCACGTGTGTGTGATCAAGACGAGCGAGATAAGCCCGGATAAATACAATATTTAGGGCTTATCAATAAGCTATTCTATACAAGTTTGAGAAGGGACATGAGTTGCTTGTCCTGGGGCAAGTTAAGGCAAAGAGCATAGGGACTCCTAGTCACTCTATGGCTTCCGAATACTCTACTTCCACATTCAGCTATTCCTGAGAGGAATAAAAAAATGATGAGATCGAAGCTGAGGATGAAGTTGATGAGTTAAACGACTATACACCTTTATCAAATTGTTCTCCTAAGAGTACTTTCAAATGTACAACATCCTATTTACATATAGCTTCACTTCTCTTTTATTCATAACACTGTTTGCTCATCTTCGACTTGCTCTTCTTTTAAGTCAATCCTCCGGTCATTTCATAATATCAACAGCTCCTAGCGGATCTTCCAAACCCAATGGTATAATCTTTGTTTGCTGTTTTTTTTTTCGTGTATTTTTTTCTTTCTTGCTATTGACATATTTTACCATGTATTATTCTCCTTTCTTATTTTTATGATTGTCATCCTCAAAGTCTGCCATATCTCCTTCTGCCACGGTTACTTCCAAAGGTATGCAAAAGTTTCTTTTAAGGCGAAGGAAATTTAAAGCATAATTCCCTTTTTTCTTTTCTTTAGATCATGTCTCTTCCATAAACTCGTCACAAGATGCTTCTTCAAGCTGACCGCCTTCATCGGCTCTACAAGTTCAAAGTCCTGGTAGAGTCTTAACTAATTCGTTTATCTTGCAAATGTTCGATCCATCTCTTTATTGACAAGATTTTATTTTTTTATAGGAGAAGTTTCTTTTGACGACCTAATAGATCCTACTGAACTTGATGGGTTGATTGCTCGAATTGAAAAACCACTTGCTCAGTCCAACCCTTTTTCATGCAACAAGGTTGCCGGCCACATTTAAAGAGGCCTTCTTCTCTCCCTCTAGTCATTCACCACAAGCATTGATAACATTATTTCTCGAACCAACGGAGTTGTTTCTATCTTGAAGAGCTTTAATGTGGACCTTAGTCCTCTTTATGAGAAAGTGAAGACCTTGGTCAACAGCTCCGCTTTATGGGTCAAGGTGGCAGATACTTCCAGTGCAAAATAATTTTTCCGTCCCGCACAAATTCCTTTCAAATGCTACATGTTATTGTTGTTCTAAAAAGGGTCATATTAGGGCAAATTGTCGAGGGAAAAATGCTAACAATCGAAGACCCAAAATGAGATGGGTACCAAAGTAAAAAATTGTTTTGCAGGACTGCGAAACAGTTGTGAGGAAATAAAGAATTTTCATTCATTCGGTGAATGTTCGAGGAGTATAAAAGATGAAAGAAAATATTTTCCTACAGGTAAAATTCAAAGGTTAGAGGATTGTGTATCTCAGGGGGAGCAAGTTGGTAACTTGCAACCATATTTATCGGTATGATTCTCATTTACCTTTAGCCCCATGAAGCCATCAATTGGTTTTGATCATGTCACAGGGGGAGAAATATAGGCACATTTATGTTTATGATTTGGTATGTTTATTGCTCTACGCCTATAATTGAAATCATTGGTGCCTTATTGTGACATCATCAAAATGGGGGAGATTGTTAGGGATTTGATTTTGATGAGGATTGTTTTGTTAAAATGAGTTTCAATTATGTTGATAAAAATAATAATGTCAATTTGATTATTTTTAAGAGATAATAATGTTTAAGTTCAATTTGATTGTTATTGGGCATATTTGTATTAAATGGTCTAGTTATGGATAATGGTCTTTGGGCTAATATATTTGATTGTTCACATGAGCATTTTTTAGCCAAATGTGAAATTGCTTTTGCAAGGAAAAGTCTAATTCTCTTGGCTTACGAAATTAGTGTCGGTCTAATATAGTTTACAAGGTGCGTGTATTGGATCAATTGTTGTGTTGGGCCACAATCAAAATTAGTATATTCTTTAGGCCCATATGTGTAGAATCATTTGTTGAGTAAAAGATGTTTTGGCCCACTGGTGCAGTGGAGTGTCGTGTAGTACATGTTGTACTCGGGCGGCAGGCCTAGCGGGCTTCCAAGTGTGATACACGGCCGGTCTTCCATGTGTGATACTCAGCAGGTCTTCCTAGTGTGACACTCAGCCAAGCTTCCAAATGCAACTACAAAAAAAAAAACAGGGCACTCTGTTTTGTTTTCCTTCTCTCTCTTTTAATCATGGGACTACAATATTTCCTATGGTTTTTCATTAATCAAATTTTGCCAAATATATTCTCACTTCTATTTATTATTTGCCACTCTCAATTTGAAATTTGCAGGGCAATTTGAATTAGCCGTTTCCTATTTTGAAATCTGAAAAAGGGAGATTTGCTCTTTTGAGAGATTTGCAATTACTGCAAATTCTCGTTGGGCTATTTGAAATTTGAGAGCATATTTATTTGCTCAATATTTGTGTGCATATATTGTCTTTAAGATAACATGAACCATAAAACGAGGAAACATGTTTCTACTCTGTTTTGGTCCGTTGAGCCGAAAGAAGTTTTGGAACGTTGGAAGCATTTTGGTTTCACCCTTGGCTATTTAAAGACAAAGCTTCAAGAGTTTCAAGAGAAAAGATATACAAAGAGATTCAAGTGTGAAAATATACAAAGAGAATACAAGTCTGAAATTCACTGTAGATTATCTTCTCTAGACTTGAGAGAGTTCTTCATTGTAGATTTCTATACTCTCTGTGTGTGAGCCTACACTTGTAAATTCACCCTTATTTAGAGGGATTGAATCACACCACATAAACCCACCTTGTGAGAGAGGGAACCCAATCCACTGTGTTGTTAGTGAGGATTTTGTTCCATTATTTTCTGGGTAGAATTTGGTTGTGAATTTTGTAAACTGGTCTGCGTGTACCAGTGTGAGGAGATTGTAAACTGGTCTGCGTGTACCAGTATTGAACCGGTCTGCGTGTACCGGTGGTGTGAGTTTTGTTGTCTGGTCTACGTGTACCAGAGGAGTTGTTGTAAAGGGGTGTTGGCCTCTGAGAAATCCAACCCAGGTGTAAGTACTGAGAACATAGTGGATATCGGTGAGTGTTCGCGACGAACATCACTGAAGAGTGGACTAAGCAATTAGCCGAACCACTATAAAAATCCTTTGTCTCATCTCTTATTAGTTTTCAGTACTTTGTTATTTCATTTAGCTGTTTGATTTACTAATCCATCTACTTGCGAAAGAAAAATTGTTTACTACAGGATCCGAACCTATTCACCCCCCTCTAGGTTGGATTATCAATCCCCTCTTTTCGACCTTCAATCTTTTCTCTTTTGTCATCCTCTAGACTACTTTTGACTTGGACATCCCCATCTTGAAAATTTGTATCCACTGTGATTACATTGCATGAGTAATGAAAATGATCATTGGATGCACTTTCTCCATCATATGTCTTGCTGGTGAAGGTTATTGTGAACTTTTGGGTGAGTAATCACAATTCGAGTCTTCGAGGATGTGTCGAGACTGATTAGAATGTTTCCATACTTCGTCGTCTGATTGGCACTTTGAGCTTAACTCCTCATTTTCTAAATGAAGTCATTTTCATGAGCTTTTGAGAAGTTGTGAATCTGATCCATACTCTATATTTCTTTGGGGTGAATTGATTACATACTCTGGAGTGTTCATGTAGAGCATGGGTGGAACTGGAGGATACTCCGGCGACGCGATTGTTCCTTTAGGAGTCACACAACCCATAGGAGTTGCCATGCATTCCTCTATAGAAAAATTATGTTGTGGTGAAGTAGGGGAATCAGGTATGTGAATCAGGCTTGAAGCACTTCTTCTTCACAACAATGTTAAAACATGAAACTTGGATTACTGCCTCTTGCCTGTTCTTCTTAAAATAAGCTCGCAGCTCAAAAGATTGAAGTTTTTTAGGCAAGAACTTCAAGTGTAATGGGAATGCAAGGAGTTTGTTTCAAAGGGTCATCGGGGACAAGATTTTCCCCCTTTTTCTTTCTTTTGGCCCTTCTTCTTATTCCCTGCACTCTCGCTAACATTGGTCATCTTTATCCTCTTGGAAGTCTTTGGCCTCCGTGGTCTCTTAGGGATAGAGGGAGCCTTGGCTCTAGATGAGGAACTTCGCCTTATCTTCATTCCTTTTGATTAATAAACCCATTCGCCTTCCTCATCATCATCGGCTATAACTGGATCAGCTGTCACTTTCTCAAGAGAAGGAAGTTCAATGGTTTTAGAATCAAAGAGTTCCTGAATCTTGTCTTTCAAGACAAAACAATCCCTTAATGTGTGACTGATAAGGCAATGGGCAGTACTTTGGATGAGTTTTCGTTCCTTCTTCATGTAGCCCTTTTACTTCGGGGAGCATGATCAACTTTTGCTTCAGGAGATCTTCAAACATGTCCACCACCAAATCATCTGTGAAGAAATAACTTTTTCCAATCTTTCCTTCATGGTGGCTTTCTTAGTTTCCTTCGGCCTATGTGCCCCAACCACAATTGGACCTCCTTTCTTGGTTTCAACTGTTGCAGCTATTGAAGTTTCAAGCCTATCGACAACTCTCGGCCTTCTTCGCTTGCTCAAGTGTAGTTCCATGTCATGTGCCTTGGTACACAAATCATTGAACCCTAAAAGGTTTGAGCCATGAGTACTAGGGAAAGATCAGGTCAAAAATTATTGAGACACATGCGAATGAGCTCCAATTGAGTAAAATTTTGCAGACAAGCGGATGTTAGTGCTCACCACCTTGCAATGAAGTCCGTGACAGGCTCATTATCACGTTTGGTCTCAATGAGTTATGGTACTCCAACACGTTTTTGGGTGTTGCAAAATTGTCTAAGGAATTCTTTAACCATGAGGCCCAACTTAGGATCGAACCTTCAGGGAGATTTGAATACTAGGTAAATGTAGAACCTTCAAGGGTTACACAAAGAGTTATAAACACAAGGCCTCTTTTCTGTTATAGGCCCGCATCGTGAAAGGAAGTGATGCTTGTGATGTCTAGGATCTCCCATCCCACCAAATATTTAGAAGTCAGGCTAAGAGAAGCAAAGGAAGTGATGCTTGTGACGTTTAGGATCTGCCATCCCATCAAATATTTAGAAGTCAGGCTAGGAGAAGCCAGGTGGGAATGGGACATTAGCCACCCATACTGGGTAGGGCTTTGTGATCATTCGAAAGCCCGCATTGTCCTTCTCCTTAGCCTTCTTTACTTGCTTCTTCACCATATCATTGATCATGGCCATGAGCATCGGGTTCATATTACTGCTTGTCGGGTGAGTGAAGAAATGGCCATTGCCCCGAGATGGTGTTTTCTGTGACTCGAATGATCCCCCAGCAAAAGTAGATGCTTTTTGCTTACCCCGTACTTGAGTTTGCAAGATCTTGATCAGCTCCATCAGCTGAGACATGTTTTGGTCTCTTTTTGTTAGTTGTTCTTGTAGTGAGGCTACCTTCCCCTCTAAAAGTTGTTGACTTTGTTGAGAGTTCAAACTTTGCTCTTCATCATTTACGTTCACCATCATCACTGAAACGGCTTTAGTAACACTTCTGGGCTCACTCCTCATGGAAAATGATAATTCACCACTTGTAGAGGATGATGAGTACAATAAGACAGAACCATCCCTTTTCGCTCCTTCGCTCATAGCTAATCGCTTTGGTTTAGCCATGGACCTTGTTACTGGCCCTGGCATAGATATTGAGGTAGTAGCTTTCTCTGCCCATTTTACCAATTTGGCATATTGTTCCTCCGTGGTGATATTAATAATATCCCTCTGATATTCACTCTCAACTTCCGAAGAGTTTAATTCTGACTCTATCTTTTCAGGAGACTCCGTTGATTCCGCGGAAGACTCAAGGGCATCGTTATAGTCACCAAGAGCCTTTTCGATGGCTCTCATAACATTGGCTACTACAGACTCATGTTCTCCCTTTTTGAGAGCCTTAGTTTTCTCTGCCTCTGCATTTTTCTCTACGAATTTGAGGGTTTATTGGGAGTTTTTGGCAGAACCACCACATGCATGGAAGGGAAAATTTGCGTCTCTTGGATTTTTATGATTGATCAAGCATTCTTCGCGATTGGTGAGTTGCATTGAGCCATCGAGTTTCGTTAAGCCAATGAGTTTTCTGTCTTCCGTTGGGCCAGGGAGTTCCGTTGAGCCAACGAGTTTTCTGTCTTCCATTGGGCCAACGAGTTAGCATGATTTTGAGTTTAGCCCATCGCCTAACTGCCAATATTCCTGATTGTGGAACAGTTTTCCAAGGATGCTCTCTTTTGAGCAGCTCTTGCAACAACAATGGATTGCTCTACCTGTGTGACTAGAAGATCTAGTGTACTTTGAGTTGTACTGGCCTTGGCTAGGACAGCGATCGTCGTTGCTTCTTTAGCATCCTTAGCTTTTTCAAGGAAACCCTTCGAGTACCTCATGGCTCTCATTGCCACATATTGCTTGGCAGCCTTTAATAGGTTTTCTGCTACTCTTTTGAGGCCTTTGGCCATTTGGAGCGATGAAATATTATTCTTTGTACGAACCTGTGGTAAGACAACCAAAAGCCTTTGCTCTGGAGCCTTCCAGTTGGTAGGCACTTCGACTTTAATGAACTAAGTGTTCATTCCACGATTGCCCGGGGTAATGGTGGAGAGCCTAAACTCTGGAACCTTTTGGGTGACAGGTGCTGGAGAGACCAACACATCTCTCCAGGATCTTCGAATGCCCACCATAGAATTCATCGGTGTCTTTACAGTGAGCCCTTCGTTCGCCTTCATGATTGCAGTTTCCATATTCAAAAATTGTTGAAGAAAAGGACAATGTTAGAAAACAAGTTTTTCTTTTTACTTTATTCTTCAAAAGATGGGAGGAGAAATAGGTCCCACCGGACGTGCCAGAAATTTGTAGACACAAGTTTTGTACTTTCAAAATCTATATCCCAAATATCCACTATTCAAGCGAACAATGTTGATTGTTTGTTTGCAGGCTCCTATTTCTGACTTGGGATTTGAAATCGTTAAATACACACTATGAAAGTAATACCTCCAATTAATAAAGAATAAGATATCAGATTAACTATAAGAGAAAATGGAAGAACATATTTGTTTTATTGATTTTAGGGTTTAAAGCCCTTTATTTACATCAACAATAAAGTAAAGAATACATTATATTTTAGGGGATTGGAACCCTTTATCTATCACTCGTTGAGCTTACACTGACTGATCTTCGAAGTTTGTTGAGTGAGCAAGTTGCTTGGTGACTGCAGATGCTTGCTTGAGTAGCGTATCTTCTTCTTACTTTCTTTTCTCTGCATATTTTCTACGTTGAGGGTGAAGTCCCCTCCTTTGATGTTGGACCTCCTATTTATAGAGCGTTCCATCCACTAGATACTTGGCCATCAATCATCAATTGAAATTTGAATAACTGTTGCTTAGAGATTAGGATGCTATCTCATCTTACCTCCCTACTCTATTCAATTTAAAACTGATGGCATCTCATGGCATCCACCTTTGGAAATATTCTTCTATTTTCTGAGAAGTATTTTCTTGGGGTCCACGCATTATTGATTTGAGACTACGTTGACCCTTATTTGACTTGTAGGCCTTATGGGATATAGGCCTACATGGTTCAACTAATTTGTAGACTTTACTCCATCTGTAGGCCCAACATGTTTAATATTTTGCGGGCTCAGCATATATTCATTGATTCGCAGGCTTGTTGGATCAACATAACTTATGATTTCGTGGGTTCAACATATATTCATTGATTCGCGGGCTTGTTGGGTCAACATAACTTTTGCCATAGGCTCTTTTGTGTGTCATTTAGACTGGAGTAACTACGATTGATTTGACAGTATGCATCAAATTTTAGTTGAAATTTTTGTGCCAACACGAGCAACCAATCGCCAGAACACTAATTTAGCAAATATCACATAAAGCGGTGTCCCCACTCTTCCACTCTTCAAACAACATTAAAGACATGCTTTTAATTCCAATTCACTTGCATCATCACAACATTGTAACACACCATTAGATCCATTCAGTTGCGAACCAGTTTTACGGAACACTTTTGAGACCATCCATACTTTCACATACCTTACATTCTATTGGGGAAAATGATTTCTACCAAAATAGCAACACCATGCAATGATACGACAATGAAGGGTTTATGGTTCAAAACAATTATCGCAAATACATTTCGAACTTTTTTTTTGTCTTTTGTTAATTTTTTTCCCTAATGTGGTTAATATTTTTATACTTCTTCGGTTGCTCTTGTCTCGAGACAAACAATTAATCTAAACAATATAAACTGAATCTAGAAAAAATTAAGAGAAAGCAACTAAAAAGACTCAGTCAAAAAGACCTAATAATTTAGGTTGAAGAGTGTCTTAATATTAATGGGTTGGTCTTGGGTTTCGTAGGCTTTTTAAGCCCATAATTGCCGAACATATGCAGACCATGCTTTTATGGGCTAGACTAGACTTGGGTTGCTTGGGTTTTTCTGGCTCACGTTAAACCCCTTATTCTTGAGGTTTCTGACAACTACACCGCATCCCCAATCTTTCAACTAATTGCGGTGACCTCCCTTGAATAGACGAAAAAACTAACTCCTTTAGCAATAGAGTTTCTTTACTTATGTTTCTTTTTTTTTTTTTTTTTGGGACCAATGGAGTTTATTTGCTTAAGTTATTTTTTTGTTCTTTCTTAACCAAAAAACAAAAAAACAAAAAAAACTTTGACTTTGCATTGAAGTTCTGGAATGAACATTGAAACCACACAAACACATTGCATAATAAATGAACAGAGAAAATTACATTAAAGACGATTTACAAAATGGCCATTCCTAGCCATCTATATTACATTATACACCATTTTTTTTGAAAATGTCCTATGTGGCATTTCAATGTTTCAAAGATCTCTCATTTCTCTTCTTCTAACTATGGGTCTTATGGGTAAAAAAAAACTTACATTTCAAAAATAACTTTTGGTTAATTACAAGAAGGGAAAAAGGAAAGCGGATCAACAAAAAAACATGGGAAAAATCTTGCCCCACCAATTGAGATTAGAAGAAAAACCATTTCTAAAAAGAACAATTCTTTCATCTGTGAATTTCCAATTTCAAAATTTTTCTTTCTTTGTTTGACATCCAACCCATTCTAGGGAAATTTTAATTCCATGATTCTCTCTCCATCTCAATTACCCAAAAAAAGGAGGAGAAAGCAGATAAAAAAAACCATGTCAAAAAAACTCATTTCGGTAAAACTCTCTCTCTCTCTCTCTCTCTCTCTCTCTCTCTCCCTCTCTCCTTTTCAAATGATTTTCGCTTATATTGATTTGATAAATCCTAAAGGAAAAAAATAAGAAACAATCTCTTAGTGATGCTTCAAAATTACATAATTTTTGTTGAGCATGAACCATTGGGTTTTATTAGATGTTAGTACTTTGTTTTTATTTTTCTTTTTAGTTCGGTTTTCTTTTTTTTTCTGTTTAGTTTCAAGGGTGGTGGCTAGCATTAGCCGGGATACTCGATGACAAGAACATGCAGGGGTAGTACTCTATGGTTGGTTAAAGTTTAAAAAATTTATGCCTTAAAGCACGGCCAAGGCTCTAATATTTCTATATTATACGGCATAATGCTTGTTAATGGACGGAGTTAGGGGGTGTTCCACTAAGCCAGCTTATTGGCCTTTTACAACTTTTTATATGATGTATTGTGAGAGAGTAACTGTCTCGGTTTTTGTAATAAGCTAATTTTTTGACTTTTTTGAATTAGGGAAATAGGGTCTTAGTTTCAGTCCGAGGGATATCACTGTAATTAATTGAAAGATTTCAAACAGTGCAATTGCCTGAAACCACAGGGAGGTGAGTGCAATTTTGGAACAAAACACTATCTCTATTGGTTGAAATGTATAGGTCCCATTGCAAAGTGATATCTTGTTTACCAGAAAATATATTGCAGATGTAATCATGACATCACTTTATAATGAGATCAAATTCAACTAATAGAGAGAGAGTTTTGTTCACCCGTAAACAAAATTAACAAAATTGCACTCTAGGGAGGGTGCTGTAAAATACCCCAGAATCTTTTTTCAACCAGGATTGTCTTGAAAAAGAAGTAAACCAAGCAAGCTCGATATACACACGTATCTATATCTCGCAGCGAGCGAAAGAGAAGAGGAGAGAGAGAGAGAGAGAGAGAGAGAGAGAGAGAGAGAGAGAGATGGAGTGCGTTTTCGGACTGGTAGGCAAGGAATTCGCTTTAGTAGTCGCCGATACATCGGCAGTTCACAGCATTTTGGTTCATAAATCGAATGAAGACAAGATCATGAAGCTCGACTCTCACAAGCTCATGGGCGCTAGCGGCGAGGCCGGTGACAGGTCCCTCCTCCTCCTCCCTTTTCTCTCTCTTGAACGAAGTTACGATCTTTGTGTTTTTTGCTTTTAACTGATTGGGGTTTTTGATGTTTTATTTTATATGCGTATTCAGAGCTCAGTTTACCGAGTTTATTCAGAAGAACGTGGCATTGTACCAATTTCGTAATGGAATTCCGCTGACGACTGCAGCTGCTGCGAATTTCACCAGAGGCGAGCTCGCCACCGCCTTGCGAAAGGTAATTACTAATTATCAGTTGGGGCTTTCCGTTGATTTTACATTTCTACGGGTTGATTTGACTTGTCTTTGTTATACCTAGTTAAAGTTAGGGCTTCTGGTTCTGTAATTTTCTGAAAACTTGGGCTTGCTAGGGTCAAACATCTTAGGGTTTTGTTATCTTATGGTTTTGTTAAGCATCAGTAGTTCACTACTGTGAAAATTTCCTCGAGCCAGTATGTCCAGTTCTAGTGTTCAACACATCGTATAAAACTGAGCCAGGAGGCCCAGTACGTGTTGCAATACCGATTTGACCCTGAAGTGGATGAGTAGTTAGACTGTACGCAAACACATACCCGATTTGACCCAGAAGTGGATGAGTAATTTGACTGTATGCAAACACTCAAAAGTGTTTTTTTAGAACTTTGCGAATAAATATGCCCTATGCTACAAGTGCAACTGTATTCGGAATCGTGGAAGATTAGTTGAGGTTGAAGGGTAGGGATTTTTGGCTGGAGGGCGGCACCGTGATACTAAGTTCTTTCTGAGCTAGCACATCACAAAGGAGGCATGACTATATAAGAATTGTGGTGATTGATGGATTAGAGACGAGGAGAGAGTAGATGTTTGGAATGCAGTGATTCAGTTTCATGAGAGGCTTTTTGTTGAGAATTATGCTAAGAAAGAGGAAAAGAGGATATGGAATGGCTGTTTACTGTAGTGGAGGTGTTGAGTGCACCAAAAAGACTGTAAAGGCACAACGTACTGGCTCCGGAGGGGACTCAAATAGCATTGGTTTGAGAAGTTGTGAAGGATTTTTTGTGTGCGGTGGACTCTTCTTAGTTACAGAAACTATATACACTTGTTAAAGATGGTATGGGGCTTTGACATTTTTGCTAATGTAAACAAGTCCTTTTGAAAATTAGCTTTGGAAATATGTTGAAGAGGAGGACCATTTATGACACAAGGGCATTTGATTCTAGGTTTGGTTTGACCTGTTTCTAGAAAAATGCCCTGGAAGGGTAAGCTGTTAGAGTCCCAAAGATAGTAAGGCTAGATAGTAATAGCAGTCCGTAGGGGTAAGTGAAGTTGGTACGCGGACGTACCTGCATGATGGGAAAGTATTTCCTGCAGTTTGGGTTACGAATCAACTGTTAGTTTTTGGTTGGTACCCTCTTGATTTTGGGGTAAACCTTTTCACTCTAGTTTATTGTAGGGTAAAATGCATATTACCTCCCTATGATTAGGCCCTTTGGCAGATACGTCCCTACGGTTAGGCTTTTTGGAACATGACCTCCTGAGCTTGACTAATGACCATTGACTCCTCATGGTTTTGGAGTAAAGTGCAACTGCCAACGTCGTTAATGGAAATGTGAGATGACCATAGTATCCTTTGTTTTGTTTTGTTTTAATTCTTTTTCCTGTTCTTTCACTGAACTATTGCATACGCATTTCTAATCTTTTTGTGCACATGTTGTCTAATGTAAACATAATAACTGAACTTAACCACATTTACTAAAGCATCCCATAATCTCACTGTGTTCTTAAAAATTTGATTTGATTTTTTGATTAATGCGTATGAATCTTAAAAAATACGTACTTGTAATACATATAAGGAGTACTTACCTAATACCTTCCAAACCCTGTGCAAGATGTTCTAATTCCAGACTCAAATCAACACCCGCCTTTACACAATTGATTGACCTAATTCCAGACTCAAATCAACCCTGGTTTGGTAGTTTTTCACACCAGCTAGGGATTTCGAAGCCAGCCAATGGGTATGCCATCAGGTTATATCCCATTGGTGGAACTACAAAAATTGGAAGTGCGAGGGTTTGGGTTTCTCTATTTTTTTTGTAAAATCAGAACATTCGCACGCAAATATCCCGCCTTTCTCTCTCTCTGAAATTGTTCGATGGTGGGTTGTGTTTGCGGCTCATTGCAAATGGGTGGATGGCGTGGTGCAATAGGTGACATCAAGGTCAATGGTGATGGCAGGGGCTGCGCTGGAGTTAGCTCGTAATGAATAACGTGAGGGTTTAAGGTTAAGGTTGAGTTTGTTCCTGGGGAAGAAGATGAAGAGAGGGGCTGGGTCAAAAGTTAGGGTTTTGAGTATGGTTTTGGGGAAGAAGATGAAGGTAGGGGCAGAATAGTAACTTTCTAATGGAATTTGACTCTGACTACTTTTTCCCACTTCCCAACTCTCAAAAAAAGCTCGTGTGGTTTAAATTCTATTAGTTCAGACGGAAAATTAACGGTAGCACTTTACTTTAAAACCACAAGGAGTCGAATTGGTCATTAGTAAACGCCATGGAGTTCATTTGCCAAAAGGCCTAACCATAGGGAGGTAATCCGTATTTTGCCCTTTATTTTATATGCATGGTGAGAAGTATTATTTTGACACACTTGGGCATAATAGCAGATATGAGAGATTGACCCATTGCTAAATACAGAGATGCATATGAATCGATATGACCATGATTGCGTCCTAATACAAATGGCTTTTCATGATACCTACTTCTTGCATTGTTCTCTTCTTATGTACAAAAGGTACTCTCATGGGAAGTCTGTTGCACGTGATCTATTCGTGCTCATGCATTTGGCTCTTAGTCCATTTCCCGTTGCAGATAGATGGCATTCGATAGCAAACTCGATAGACCTACTGCTCGCCTTGCTTGTACGTCTAAGTCAGATTGTCTTGAATCACCTACATACTACCATTGTGTTTTCCTTTCATATTGTCTACACAAAGAACTTATTGAAGCACAACTTCCAAGCTAAACAACCGACGATGATATTCAGGTTAACTACACGGAGTTGGATACATAAAGAAAATAGATTCAAAAGTTAAACAGGTGATGAAGTTAATAATGCGAACTCTGAAAGTTAAGGACATCTAGCTTGGTCTTGTGCAGATTAAATAATTCCACTCATAGGCCAATGACAGTTAGAACAAGTAGTAGAACTTTAATCTGTAAATCTCATTTGAGTTATACTTTCACAAATTTTTCCCTGGTTGTTGGCATTATCAGGAGAATCATCAGAAGAAAGTATCTCACTTTCGTGGCATGTATTTTTTAACTGGTAGAAGAAATCAGGAGTGCATTTAGAAACCCACGACACCATGACTTGAACAACCAAGTCTGCAGAGAAGAATGTCCAAGTCTCCTTTGTTAGACCATCACATTTTTCTTCATTAGCTCTCAGCCTCTGAGAAATAATTGCATTTCCATAGATTAAGGAAGAAATTCCAGCGAAAGTTATCAAGAGTACCATTCTACTATGTCCCTCCTCAACTGTTCATATGAGATACGAAAGCATATTCCTAAAAGTTTAATTAGATGCCAAATGCAATTTAAACAATTAGAGGAACTATTTAGTGTCAACAACTTTACTTGATTCCAAGCTATATTGAATATTGCTAGAAACACAATGCTCCACGGTACACACGTCACCTGGTATATGTAGAATTCAAGTAATTGAATAAACAAACACCAATGAAAAAGTACCCTGAAATGTCTACAACAGTCATCGGTTCAATTTAGAAACAGAATCTCTATCGAACATTAGCATGACTTTGCACGAACTTGATCCAAATGTATAAGCTGCTGCTGTTTTTACCTTGATTGTCAGGCTTAACTATTCTAGCACAAAGACGACAATTTTCTTCTTCCTGAACCAGTCAAACAGAAGCACATGATGGGGCAAAACCAAAAAAATAGCTAGCGACAATTATCCAAGTTGACGAGCAGATGGGAGGTGTTAGAGCTTGTCCTACATTAGTTAATTATAACCTCCAAAGCTAGTATATAAGCCTGGGCGGCCTCTCCACTAATTGCCAATTGATTTTGAAAATGGATATAAAGTTTTAACATTATCAGAGCTAAGCTTTCGGAGGATTTTGGATATGGACATGTAGAATGGGACTCCGTGGAAAGAGGCAGATGGTAAGATGTAGCTCATACGCGGTCAGTCGGATCTTGCTTTCCAATAGGAACAATTTTAGAGCCCCTCTAAAGAGAAGAAGCAAAACTGTCACACAGAATAACAAATTTGAGTTTCGGTTTTTTAACCCCTATCAAGAAAGACCAAGCTTAGCAGCATGTTCTTTAGTAACAATAAGGCTTTCGGGATAAAAACTTAGGTTTAATAAACGTGTCAATATATCTAGTTCAGAAAGGTTCTCAGTTACGGCAAAACGCTCAACTCTCGCATTGTTTCAAATAATCGTATTGCAACGGGTAATTAACCCAGAGGCTTGCATGCCCAAGCCTCAAATCGTCACAAAGACCTAGGAACCAGGAAAATAGATATGATGGCTTTTCTTCACAAGAAGACACGGAATGGACACTAGCTAAACGATTTGAATCTTCAGGATCAATTGAAAGCATAGACAACAGATCCTTCTCCACCCACAATTGGACTAAAAAATCTCTTTGATCATAAGGGAAAAGGAGACTTAGGTTTTCAGCGTGCCCAATGCCATCCCCATAGTCTTCGATCGACTGGGACCACGCGAAGATGTTAAATTAGAGTGTATTTGTTATGTGTATTGTTCCTAGGGGTAGTTTAGTCATTGTACCTTTGTCTCTATATATACACATGTATGAGAAAGGGAAACCCTAATCTCACACATTTTCAGTCATCTCTCTACATTTGTTCATGGTATCAGAGCTCCGATCATGGATTGGGCTTCGTAGAGGATGATGTTTGTGACTTTATCTGTGATTGGTTCTCCATTGTCGATCAAGAAGAGAAACCCACACTGTTCGTCTCCTGTACGTGAACGAGGAAGAAGACCCAGCCGTTAGACACTCACTGTTTGAGGTCGTAACCCACTGGGTTTCCATCGTCTCTACCATTTGACCTCCGACGAGTGGCTGTTTGAGGTCGTAACCCACTGGGCCTCCATCGTCTCTACCACTCGACCTCCGACGAGTGGTGTACGAGCTCCGGCGAGCTCCAACGACCACGGTACGACCTGTACTGAGCTCGAAATCGACTCTGAAGCACTGTTCAACCTCCGGCGAGCTCTAACGAGTGGTGTTCGAGCTCCGGCGAGCTCCAACGACCACGGTACGACTTGTATTGAGCTCTGACGAGCTCGGCGACCACTGTACACCTTGAATTGAGCTCCGACGAGCTTGGCGAGCACTGTACACCCTCCGGCGACCTTCGAAAACCTCCGGCGAGCACTGTACACCCTCCAGCGATCTTCGAAAACCTCAGGTGACTTCCGTACGACCTCCGTTAGCACTTGGAACTGACCCAACAATCTTCAACCACCTCTGGTATCTACGTTACTGATCTGGAAGCCTTCTGACCTTTGGTATCACTTGGCTTGGCCCTTCCAGTCATTTTTTTTTGTGGGGTGGTACTGTTTGTTACAGCAGTCCTTGTCCTTGTTGTTTCTCCTGGTTGCTATGGCTGAAATTCCAAAAAGGGGTGAGGTTCCTGGCAGTGGCAATGATGAGTTGAATCGTGTTGGGACCCCCCCACTGAATATTTGCCCTATCAAGTTGGATGGCTCCAACTATTTGCTTTGGTCTCGTACTTTTAATTTTGCTATCACTGCTAATGGCTTGTTGAAGTTCATCACGGGGACTGTTCCACAACCAGCAGCTACTAGTCCAGACTTTGCAATATGGACTACTCAGAATGCTCAAGTCATGACTTGGTTATTCAACTCTATGATACCCACTATCAGTCAAACCTACGTGTTTCTTGACACTCCACACCAGGTTTGGACTTCTGTGGCACAAACCTATTCTCAAAAGGGTAATGGTGCTCAGGCTTTTGAGTTGAGGAAGCGACTACGGGGGTTGGACCAAAACCATCGGTCCTTAGCTGAGTATTATGCAGACTTGAAGGGCGTGTGGCAGGAACTTGACTACTATCAAAGCTTCCACCCAGTTTGTACTGCTGATGCTACCGCATTTCAACAAATGGTTGAAGAAGAACGTATCTATGACTTCCTTGCTGGCCTTAATATGGAGTATGATCCGATTCGAGTAAAAGTATTAGGTCGTATCCCTCTTCCCACGGTAGCAGAGGCTTATGCTTGTGTTCAGCAGGAGGAAAAAAGACGGAGTGCTATGGTACATGTTTCTCTTTCGGACCGCTCGGCTTTGGCTGCCATTCCTACTCCACGGGATGGTCAAGCCACTAAGAATCAGGTTGGGGATAAGAGTAGTTCTGTTGATCGCGATTTGCTTCAGTGTGACTATTGTCACAAGACTCGACACACCCGAGAGTTTTGCTGGAAGCACCATGGGCGTCCCTCGCGAGGACGGGGTGGTAGTCGAGGTGGTGGTCGCGGTTCTCATGCACATATTTCGGCTAGTGAGACCTTGTCTGATCAAAGTGGAGGTCAGTCACATGCTTCAATTTTCGATAGCTCTTCTGGTGGTGCTCTTTCTCAGGGGGAGTTACAAACTCTCAGGCGCCTTATGACCAGGCTTGACACTTCATCTACTACGGCTTCTACTTCCTCTCACATTGCCCACACAGGTATTCAAGCTAGTGCATTAGATGCTTCCTCGTTGCTTCCTTGGATAATAGATTTTGGAGCTACTGATCATATGACAGGTTGCTCTTCCTTTTTTGATTCATATTCTCCATGTTCTGGTAAAGATAAGGTCAGAGTAGCAGATGGATCTCTCTCTCTTCTATTTCTGGGAAAGGTTCCATCCATTATTCTCCAAGTCTGTCACTTACTTCAGTTCTTCATGTGCCAAGCTTTTCCACTAACCTTCTCTCAGTTAGCAGTCTTACTCATTCTATAAACTGCTCAGTGACATTTTTTCCTACTCATTGTGTCTTTTAGGAACTGGATACGGGGAGAACGATTGGCAGTGGTAAAGCTCATGGTGGGCTATATTTTTTGGAACCGGCACCTAATCCGGTCGTTACATCTCGGTCATGTGGGCAAGCTCTTGAAGCAGGTGTAGGCTCGGCTCTTCCTTCATTGCATCAGTGGCACCGTAGATTGGGTCACCCATCCTTTGGGATTTTGGAAAAACTTTTTCCTAGTTTAGTTAAACATTGTACTAGGAATCAGTTTCTTTGTGAAGCGTGTGAACTTGCAAAACACAAACGCTCATTTTATGCTCCTGTTAATCAACGAAGTGAATCTCCATTTATGGTTATACATTCTGATGTTTGGGGTCCTTCCCCCGTCACTTCTCTTTCTGGCTATCGTTGGTTTGTTACCTTTATTGATTGTTATTCCCGTGTCACTTGGGTTTAATTACTTCGGGCTAAAAATGAGGTTTTTCCGTGCTTTAAATCTTTTCATCAAATGGTGCGTACTCAATTTGATGCTACCGTTAAAGTTCTCCGTAGTGATAATGGGACTGAGTATATTGATGGGACCTTTCGGGCATATCTTAATGACTCTGGCATTCTTTTTCAGACTACTTGTGTTGGCACTCCGCAACAAAATGGAGTTGCAGAACGCAAGAATCGCCATCTTGCGGAGGTCGCCCGCTCAATATTGTTCACCATGCATGTCCCTAAACATTTTTGGGGTGAAGCTATCCTTACTGCAGCTTTTCTTATCAACCGCATGCCATCCAGTGTTCTTCAGTTCCAAACTCCTATTAGGTTTCTCCCTGGTTGCTCTCGGGTCTCATCTCTCCCTCCTAAGGTCTTTGGTT
>JAXBDA010006501.1:0-20537 GCA_036023075.1 Gaultheria prostrata
ATATAAAGAAAAAGAGAAAAATAAATGAATTAAATTAATACTATAAACGAATTAAGAAATTAAATAAAAAAGAATTTAGTTAAATGAAATAAATAAAGAAATAATTTTAATTAATTAAAGAGGGAAGGCATTTTTGAGAAAACAATTAAAGAGGAGGGGTATGTTTGGTAATTCATGTGGGGCCAGAAGGGGGTGTGGTGTCAGGGGGCGTGAGGAGCAATTACCTTATAAATATATTGCTTTTTAAAAAGTTAGTGGCTATTATTATATTGATAAGGGTAAGTAATGGAAAATAGATGTAAAAATTGACGTGAGAGAAAAATAGTTAGAATTTCCAGGTAACACACTTAAAAAGGGGGACAGAGTGAGTATATTTCAATCCTATCAAATAAACAAGAAAAGTTTTTTTTTGGGTAAATAATAAACAAGAAAAGTTTGTTTCAAAACCATTGACTTTTCAATTTTTTGCTTTTGTCTTTAGTCAATTTTTTCGCATTTGTTAATTTTATGTCAAATTTTTATGGATTATAGATGCATCTCGAGGAATCGAAAAAATAAAAAATTAGGAGAATTATCCAAATATTTTGAAAAATATCAAAAAAAAAAAGAATAACTTAAAATGGTTGGAACTGTCTTTTCATATTTCTTCTTGGACAATTCCAAAATGTTCTAAATTCTCATAATTTTTACTTTTTAAATTTCTTTCTTTGAGACGCATTAATAATCTACAAACACTTAACGCAAAACTATCAAACACACCGAAAAAAAATTAAATAAAGAACTTGAAAAGCCAAAGCCAATGATTGTGATCTTCATACCCACAGATAAATCGTTCCCAATTATGGCATAAAAAACATCTTCAAAACCTCTAAAACCCAAATGATCAAAAGCTCTCTCTCTCTCTCTCTCTCTCTCTCTCTCTCGTTTTTCTTGGTTACAAAACACTAAAACATCTTTCATTAATTGAGATTACAGAAGCTGCTAAAACATCTTTCATTTAATTCAGTCCCCTGTTTTTGTCTCTCTCTATCTCTCTCTCTCTCTTCTGTATCCATCCACCCAATCAAAACCTCCAAGAGTGAACAGAGAGAGAGAGAGAGAAACAGAGAAGAAAACCAAGAAAACAGAGCAACACAACTTTGAATTCAAGAAAACAGAGCAACGCAACCGTCCGGCAAGATGACTTTCAACAACCACATTCCTTTGCAATTATTCTCTCTCGTCTCAGTCTTCTCTCTCTTCACCACCGCAGCAACTCAACCGGGGCCGTCAACCGCGGCGGTGGCCCCGGGTGGGAGAGGAGAGTGGGTCCTACTGCAGAAAACAATAGGGGTCTCAGCAATGCACATGCAACTCTTGAAGAATAACAAGGTCGTCATCTTCGACCGCACCGATTTCGGCACCTCCAATCTCTCTCTTCCAACCGGAAAAACCTGCCGTCGCAACGACGCCGTCGTTAAGCTCGACTGCTCAGCCCACTCCCTTTTATACGACGTCGCTTGCAACACCTACCGCCCCTTAACCGTCCAAACCGACGTCTGGTGCTCCTCCGGCGCCGTCCACCCCGACGGCACCTTAATCCAGACCGGCGGATACAATGCCGGCGACAAGAAAATCCGCCTCTTCACCCCCTCCAACACCACCTCCGCTGCCGGCGCCGCACTCAACGGCGTTTCCGGCGACGGTGACAATTCCGACTGGGTGGAATTACCTGCGGATTTGAAAGTCCGGCGGTGGTACGCGTCCAACCACATTCTACCAGACGGCCGCGTCATCGTAGTCGGCGGCCGTAAACAATTCAGTTACGAATTCTTCCCGCAAAGTTCTCCTCCGAGCCTCTTCTTCCTCCCTTTCTTGAATTCAACAAGAGACAGATTTGAAGAAAACAATCTTTACCCGTTCTTGCACCTTCTGCCCGACGGGAACCTCTTCGTTTTCGCCAATCGGAGGTCGATTTCGCTCGATTACGTTCGGAACCGGGTCGTCAGAGAGTTTCCGGTGATCCCCTGTGAGAAACGGAACTACCCGTCAACCGGGTCGTCGGTATTACTGCCTTTACGGGGCCGGGCGGCGGTGGCGGAGGTGATGATTTGCGGTGGCGCGCCGAATTTCGCTTTTTACAAGTCCGATAAGTTGAGGATATTCGTGGAAGGTTCTAGAACCTGTGGGAGGTTAAGAGTTTCGGATTTCGAGCCGAAATGGGTCATGGAGCAAATGCCCATGAGTCGGGTCATGTCGGATATGATACTATTACCCTCGGGCGACGTGCTTATCATCAACGGCGCATCGCAGGGGACGGCCGGGTGGGAGGATGCGTTTGGGCCGGTGTTAAACCCGGTTATTTATTATCCGACCCAACCCGACTCGAGCAAGAGGTTTCGAGTGATGACTGTCTCTACCATTCCGCGAATGTATCACTCGTCGGCTATTTTATTGCCAGATGGCAGGATTCTAGTGGGTGGGAGTAATCCCCACGTTAAGTATAATTTCACGGCGTTGTATCCGACGGATTTGAGTTTGGAGGCGTTTTCGCCGCCGTACATGGACCCACAGTACTCTTATCTCCGCCCTACGATCTTCTCAGTGGAGACAACCGATAATGTGATATCGTACGGTCAGGAATTGTCGATCAAATTTGCAGTGGGTACATTTTGGTCAGATCGAGATCTCACCGTTGCGTTGATTGCTCCGTCGTTTACAACGCACTCGTTTGGGATGAATCAACGGCTGATATATTTGGACGTGGTGGGTGCGGTACAGAAGATAATAGAGTTCAGGTATTTGGTTAATGTGGTTGCGCCTGCATCGAAGAATGTTGCACCCCCCGGGTATTATATGCTGTTTGTGGTGCATGGTGGGGTTCCGGGAGAGTGTGCTTGGATCAAGATCAATTAATTGAAAGATCAAAACAATTTTTCGTTGTTTTGGTTTTTCAATTTTTGTGGGTTTTTTTCGTTCTTTGTTGTTGGTGGGAGGGTTAGGATGGACCCTAGGATTGAGAAAAAGAGATTTTGATGTAATTATTTTACATTAAAGCAGAGACAAATTACAAAGAGGTTTTTTTTTTTTTTTCAGCGTGTATCGTCTGTTTTGGACACCACCGTACCCATATTTTGGTGTACCCATGTATAAAGTGAATTACAGCCACAAGATCGTGTTCAATCTCACACGATCGAAAGAAGCGAGTTAGGCGTTAATCAGCCGTCTAATGGGCCCTTTTGACATGTTTAAGGTAATGAACACATTACTTATGCTGTTCCAAAAAAACCCCTCAGTTATTGAATCAATCTGTATCCAAGGAACATTGCAGCAAAGTAAATTCTGTTTTCTTCTTGTTTTATAACCGAGTGTTCTGGCCAAATTCAAACTTGCAAAGTTCAAAATGTGCACTCGCTACTTGTTGCCATACTCCCACTCGATTAACCAGAACGTCAACAATGAAGTGAAGTTCAAGAACAACGTTCGCACTCCTATCAGAACAGAAATGATGGGTGCGGTATATTTGGAAAATACCACGATACAAATTCTTGACTGGAACAGCATAATACCGTATGGTACCTCCCACAAGAAAATATAATTTGTCACGACTCAATTAGATGGTTTGAAGCTAATTGTCGTATGGTGAGACAAGAATGCCCTCATGAACAAAAAAAAGTCAGCATATTACCAGCAAATATATTTGTTGCATTACCATCACCCTAAATCCAAACAAAGAATATAGCAAGAATTTCCAAAACCAAAGCCAAGATGCCACCTCTAAACTGGTAGCCGGAATCTGGTAGTTCTATATATATATATATATATTTTTATCGGATCTGGTAGTTCTACATATTCAACAAGTTCGGCAGATATGAATGGTTTTCATTGCTCATGACAAAATTAATCAGCTGAACACAAGCAACAGCAAGAAAAATGGAGCCTTTTCTACTCTAGGTCAATTCAGCATGGGAAATTATAACACAGCAATCGTAAAAGTCGTTTACATCGTTCGTTTCAGGCAGGCAGACTATGAAAAAGATAAAACGCACCCATCGATCAAATGACTAAAATGATAACGCAAGAACCATGAAAAGTGCTCTACAATTGAAAGAAGATACTCTTTTATTTATAAGCATGTTACCTTTTAGTAACCCTTTAATTCTTTAAGTTCAGTGTCCAACCTACGTCTAGTTTACAGTACAAATGAAATGGTGAAAACCGGAGAATGAAGAATCAGACATGGTACTAGAAAAACCTTTTATCAAGCAGTATAGAATTCATGGGAAGCTGTTGCTAAGACTCGGAGGTACCAGCAACCATCGACAAACTCCTTACTGCAACCTTTACTGCACCCACAGCACTACGTTGCCTCATCTCAGGACTCAGCCCATGTTTATCGTGGTTCTCGCAACTTTCGTCAATTTGAACCCCCACGTAATAAGCTATCTGCATCCCATAGAAGACAATATAAAAGCTGCCTAAGGTGCAACACAAGTGCTTTTTGGTTACCCAATGAAATGCCAGAATTGTTTGATAAATTAAGAGCTTGATATGACACAAGTTACATGGGATTTCTCTTGGAATGGTATACTAAATCGGTAAATAGAATTGCTAGACTCCGAGAAAACAAGAAGAAATTATTGTAATATTGGAACAAATAGGCTTCAAAGGGATCATATAGAGCCAAAGAAACAGAAGACAAGCTTTAGTTGTGTACATCTGACCAAAAGTTCTCTGAGTAGAGCATCAAGAATAGTAAACAGAATATCAGACCAGCTTTCGATGTCACTTTTGTCAATTTGGTAGCACATCCCAGGCACCGATATCTTTTCCTCTCGCGTAATTAACCACGATAAGGAAGTTCACATTGTGAGCATATTGTAAAATCTGGGTTTTTTAGACTCATGTGGTGATGGGCTTGTCTCAATGGGTATCCTCGATTGGTTCCTTGCCAATCGTTGGTTTGGGTCTCGGATTGGACAATTTTTGCTCCTTGAGATTATTGTTGTTCCCATGCTCCTATTAGTCTTGTAACAATTTCAAGATTAATGAAACATCTTTTGCCGTTCAAAAAAAAAAAAAAAAAAAAGGAAGTTCACATTGTAACCCCCCTAAAACTTACGTCATGTCCTGGAAACCAATTGCCTTCATATGTAAGCATGTATAAGGTTAGTTGGCCAGATTAGTAATAGAGTTCCTCCTTTCGAGCAAGTTGTCATCGATGTTAAGGGAATTCAATAAGTACTTCCCTGGTTCCAACTATTCACCAGTTATACAAGTTTCAACTGCCAATTGGGACAAGGAATTAATGATTGGATGGTGATGGAGAAACTCAAGGCATCGTTTATTCTCCCAATTGTACATATTTGAAGGAAGCGAGGAAATCAGTATAGAAATTGAATCGGTCTCTAGGTCTGCCCAATCTAATGCCTTCCGACTTTGATTTGGGGGCATGGTTCCACAGCATAATGTCCCTTTGAGTTTCAATTTTTGGAGGTAGAGGGGGCTGTTATTTCAGAGGTAAAACTTTCCGAAAGCCACTTTATATATATACTGCCAAGGGTTAAGTTTGTCTCGGGTCCTCTCCTGCCCATACCCTCATCGATTGGGGATTACATGGGTACTGTTATTGTCGTTATCTTACGACCCAAGAATGTGAAAAGTCTGCGAATGAAACAATTGAAAAGCTTGAGATAATCTCATTATTGAACTTACTCACACAAACATAGGGGTCAAGATAATCTCATTATTGAACTTGCTCGCACAAACATAGGGGTCATATTTAAGAGAAACCATTCACATTTTAAAACTAAAATGCAGCACCTATGACTATGACTTCCATCTCAGTGATCAACAGATACATGTTGCTGGGACCATATTCTCGGTTGATTACAATAAATCATGAACACCGCAATATGGTTTCCTTACTTCAGCTCGTTCTTATGCGTCATATTCTCTCGAACAAATCGATCTACAAGGAGCACTATAGCTAGGCTAAAAGCTTTCAAGTTCATTGGCGTGAGTTATAGTGTTATACTGAAAAGTACTTTACTAAGATATTCAGATACATATGAATCTGCATATGTAAATCTATTTGGAGACATCTATATTATATCCACATCCACGGTACCCAACAAGACTCCATCATAAAAAGCTACCATATATTTAATCAAAATGTTACCATACTTATCAGAGGAGTTCTGGAATGTCTTGGTCGTGTTTGTAGAAGTAACTATATGCAACTTCAAATTTGATCATTGATGCACGAAACTTTTTAAATTAAAGCAAAAAAATTAGGAATCTTCCAGCATGTGTCTAAAGAATGCAGAGAAAAGGGTAAGGAATAGGGTGTGTTCTAGCCTTCTAGGGATAATGTAGAGAAATCTTCTGAAAACTGGCAACTATACCCTGCCTGGAACGTCTTGTCTAAAATTCTGATACGTGGGAGGAGATGATGTAGCTTGGTTAGTATTGTCATTCTTGTTTCATGTCAGGGACAGGCTAGTGTGTTTGCTTTCGTTCTTGTAGCAGGGTTTGAGCCGAGGCTTGTCTGCTTGTATAGAATGATGGAGTTGGACAGAATGATGGGGGGAAATTGGAAAAATTAAAAGCAAAAGGAAAATAAAAGAAAGTAACAAAATCTAGCATACAACTGACGACACATTCAACATTCTCGACCATTCTATGCCAGTTTCATCAAATGTCCAGGCTCAGAAAGGAGGTGTCAGGCATAGATGGTATTTCTCAGATTTCATAAACAGTACAGCTATATATATTGCATATACAAATGGCCATCAAAAAATTTTAATTAGTCAAATATAGCAGTTTTATGATAAATTGGTAATAGTGATCCACTACCAAAACGAGGATAAAAATTTATGACCATCTTTTTTACTCGGGAAGTAGAATCTTAACCTTGTTACAAATTAGAGAAAGGTATTCTGTGACCTGTATTGTCCACCACCCCTAGTTCTAAAATTAGTGAAGGACTAGAAAGTTGACGACAAGAACATGAACCACCAAGGCCGGCCCTGGGCATAGGCCGACAAGGCGGCCGCCTAGGGCCTCCGGTTTTTGGCCAAAAAATAGGGCCCCCGAATACTAGATCATAATAAATATTATGTATGTCAAGACTATTACACATACGTAGTTCAGCTGTGGTGGTTAGAACTTAGAAGTATCTTCCATATGCATGTTGACGCGAGTTCGATTCCTCCATCAAGCGTTGATAGCATAATTTTTTCCACTCTTTTACAAAAAAGAGAGGTTGACGCCTGCTCAAGAAGTCGAACTCGCGACCTTTGGATGCGAGGACTCCCACGTTGCAAGGCAACCGCCACTGTGCCAAATGGATTTCTATTGTTTCAATTGGAACAACTAATATATATAACAATAAAATAGAGGCCCCATTATAAAATTTTGCTTAGGGCCCCGGAAATCTCAGGGTCGGGCCTGTGAACCACCATCCGTTTTACAGATAAAAACACAGGAAATAATATGCAAGACGACAGGAAAAGTCGCGCAATTTCAAATGAAGACAACGCTACCTTGCCAGAGGCATTACGAACAGGCGAGATGTGAAGTACGTTCCAAAACGAACTTTTGTCCTTCCTGAGAAGAAAACATCCAAGAAAGGTGGCATATAAATCCAAAAATAAAAATATGCAGGTCCTTCACGATATAATTACAAGCATAGGTAAGTATTGACCTGTAATTTAAGATACGTACTGTGCATGCTTGCTCAGTTTGAATACTTTCCTTTATCTGCAAAACGATTAGCCAACTAGACACTCAGTACAATCACCTAACCATGGCTTTTTCTTTCGCGTTCAATTCAATAGAACCAAACCGACATTAGTGGCGATGTAAACCAAAAGGAAGCAAATACAATTATGGAACTTCAATACTTTACTGATCAAAGCCATTTGGAAAAAAGAAAACGGTGAGGTACGAAGGAGAATAACCACCTGAAATATGGTCAACAAATTTGTATCAACGCCACCTAAAAACCTGCAATTTCGGCCCAGAACTTCGTGTCTAGCATATCCTATTGAAATTTTTTTTTAAAAATTGTTAGAATAAACAAAGTTCATAAGTCGGATAATTCATGAGAGAATAAACCAGATCTATCTCCAAGTCTAAGCTAGGAGACGTTCACTACGGAGTAATCAAATAAGTACACAACTCACACACCTGTTAGTTTTAAGAAGGCATCGCTCGCATACACAATGGGCATGTCAGGTAAGTGTGGATCGGTTCTGCAAGGCAACATACATACGTTGCCGAAACAAGAGCAATCAGCCTTGGTAATAAGAATTGTATTCAAGGCAATACAATAAAAACCAGGAATTTGCAACAACTCACAATACAAAGCTTTGTTTGATTCTACCAAGAGATAAAATTAACGATGAACCAACAATGCCTGTCCTAGCTAAGCAGCATCTCTTCCCACACACTAGTCTGCCCGTTAACTCTAGCACAGACAAGATGTTGTTCATGGCAGCCTTTGCCTTTGCCTTTTCTAGATCACTGGCCTCACATTGTTCATCAACCTCTAACCCTGCAAATACAAATTCGCTTCATAAAAACCTTAGATGACCTAGAATGGAATATAGTAAATAAAACAAACCAAAGTTTTATGGCCTCTCCTACATATTTAAGTACAAGTTTCGGACTTTCAAAACTTGTGTAAAGGGTGTTGGATGTGTCCTACACCCATATCCAATATAGACATTTGGATTACTCAATTGTTATGATAGTTGAAGACAAAGAAGCTCAAATTAGCTAGAAAAGAACATTTGTGATCAATAGAAGCTCATTTTGCCTTAAATCCCATACCAGCCGAGTAAATTCCTCCACAATTGACAATAAATATGACCAAAGAATCTTATGCATACTAGGGAGTAAATGTTCAAGACGAGTCCCCATGCCTATACCCGACTTTAACACTTTTGGACACATATCCTGGTATCAAAGATTTAAGTGTACCAAAGTTTGACACTTGGACACACACACACTCACCCGATAGCGCACCACAGTCCAAGTAACGGAGAAACTAACAAAACCTACCTATTCAAATCATTGGTGAGATTAATGCAAAGTCTAGGAAAAGCTACTAAACCGCAAGACTCAAAATACCCAGCAAGATGGATGAGATGGCAAACCTCAACATATAACAACACCCTCATAAGCAACCACGAGAATCAAAAGAGAAAAAAACAAGAGAATCATTGGAGAGTACAAGATATGGTCCAAGTAATCATCAAAAAACATGAACTACTAAGTTCAATCTCAGTCCAATATCCATCATCAGCCAAAGGAAAAACATGAAAACAAACCTCTACAATCTGAATCCATAGCCAAAACACGACCCAATTCCACAACAGAATCTGAGCACACCTCCCTCCTACAAGACCCAATCATAATCTCTCTAAACCCGGTCCTGTCTTCACAATAACCAACCCCATTGCATCCTGTTAGAAAAGTAAATTGTTAAGAACATGGCATTCATTCATATATCAAAACATAGCCCTCACATGCCTGCCTTTACACAAACTTGATGACCAATAAAGATGAACAAACAAAAGAAACATGCTACAATCTAGGAAACAATTTTTATTTTGTTAGGTAAGACAATCTAGGAAACATTGACAACCTAATCTAAAATACAAACCATAATAATTATACCTACAAACTATGATAGAATAATTGTTCTTAGTATTATGCTAACACATCCAAACCCACCTCCGGATTGCCTCCGTTTTCGCGTAATTGGCACCTGAACACCCACAAAATGAACCACCCTCCCATCCTCTTTCCCAAACACAGGACACAAACAAAACAACATCCAAAAAGGCGTCCCATCCCTCCTATAATTCACGATACTAATCTGCATACTCTTCTCTTGTCTTATCGCCTCTCTAATCTCCAAAACCGATCTCCTATCAGTCTTTGGCCCTTGAAACACTCTCCCATTTTTCCCAACCACTTCTTCCACCTCATAACCAGACATTTTCAAGAACCCATTAGATGCAAACACAATCGGGTGACCCGATATTGATGGGTCGGTTATGGTGAAACTGTAGGGTAATTTGTTGAGTGTTTCTCTGACCCAGATAGAATATCGATTGTTGAATGAAAATTCAAGCAAACCCAGTTGTGATTCCATAGTAGGAGCAGTAATTGTTGCCCCAAAATTCGATCTGTTAGTAATTGTTGCCCCAAAATTCGATCTGTTTGAGTCTTGCAGGTTGGAGCCAATCCCATGTGGTAGGGTTTTACGCACTTGTGCTTGGAATGAGACACAGATTTTTTAAGTTTAACACATGAGAAACGAGGGAGAATGGATTGAATTAGAAATGGAAATGACGGTAGTAATAAGAATAGAAGATTTAGTGAAGTCGAAGTTGGATAAGAAGTGGAAAATATCTGGGTTTCGAGTGAGTGCGAGAGGTTCAGCGATACCCATCAAAGTGATGATTTTGCAGTGCAGAATCGCAAAATTGAAAATAGTGTCAATCAGTGATGAGAGAGAGAGAGAGAGAGAGAGAGAGGCACACAAAATGTACCTGCAATTACATAAAATTACAAAAACATTTTTTTATTTCTTTTCTCGGTTTATATTTCCTTTATTGTATAGTGTGCGAAAAAGTTTAACAAAGTGATTTGGACTAAAGTCAGAAATCAGGACTTACAAAAATAGTAGTAGTAATTAAAGACATGATGCCAACAGATGGCGTCTGTTTTAATACTCATATTTAGGTCTCGTTCCGCTAACTCAAAAAGTCAAAAATCAGCTTATTGTGCTTTTTGAGACAGGTCATCCTCTCACAATACATCACATAAAAAATCACAAAAAGTCAACGCGTATTTCGAGCTCTCATATAAAAAAGTTAAAAAATAAAAAAAAAATCAAGTTAGTGGCACACCCCTTATTATTATAATGAAAATATTATAGTATCCTTCATTAACTTTGGGGAAACAAGTGTGTTTGGTTATATTTGTGCCGATTTCTGATCCACTTAATTTTTAACATGCACAATAAACTCTACAATTCGAATAACATGTACTCCCTCCGTCCCGGAAAGTTAGACACTTTCATTATTTCAGCCCTACGAAAAAATTGTCTATATCTTTGAATTCGTAATGTTTTATATAAGCAATATGGATCTCGTTTGATAGATTTCAATTAGTTCTTTTAAACAAAGTTTTGAAAATCACATAAAACATTATGAATTGAAAGATATATGTAATTTAAAAATGACATACAATCCCAAAAATATCAAACTTTAGGGGACGGAGGGGGTACTGATGAGCAGCAGCTGGAATCATTTTTAGGACTTGTTGGGTTGGATCGATGTAAAACCGAAAGTACAGCAGGCCCCCCAAAAGATACTTCGTAGCTTACTTCAAAGATACTCCAGTTGCTTACTTCAGAGCGGGGCCGGCCCTGGGCATAGGCTAACCAGACGGTCGCCTAGGGCTCCTAGTTTTCGATTTACTAATAGGGCCCCAAAATTTGGGGATATAATAAATATTATAAATGTCAATGGTTTGCACAATTGCGATTCTGCTGTAGTGGTTGGGCACGCGTGACCTATCCTTACAAGCGCGATTTCGATCCCTACAGCCTCCGTTTTAATAATGCCTTTATTTTTTAAATTGTAGAAAAAATTAGGTGAAAACTGGCCTTGCTGAGTGTTGAACTCGCAACCTTAAGGTGGAAAGGCGATGGCTCCACTGAGCCACAACACCATAGTGCACATTGTATGGAACAACTAATTTATATACTAAGAAATGGTCCCATTATTAAACCTTGCTTAGGGCCTCCAAAATCTCAGGGCCAGACCTGCTTCAGAGGCAGACTCCAAATTAGTACTCTCCCATGATACTATTTATATACTCCGAAATGAGAACTTCCACAGGGAAATGTGGTGTTTCATTCATGAACCATTAAAGAACTAATAATTGAAGTGTTTGATGTGGGGGCAGTTGGATTAAAAAAGGAAGGACGATGCTTGTAATGTGCACCAGAATATGTAGTTCAAGTGGTAATAGGACCAACGGTAAATTCCTACATTTTCAGCCGGAAACTTGACAATCTCTTGAGTTCAAGCCAAGAGAACTTTTCTTGTGAATTTCTTATTTATTGTGTGGATGACCTGCCTTTAACTGGATCAGGAACGGGGTTAGTTGAGGTGTGCGCAAGCTCGCCAGGATAACACTGACCACCAAAAATGAGGAGTTATTCCCAGGAAGCAGAATTTACGTCTAAACAGGAGCCCGAATTACATGTATTTTCCTATTCATGTTAAAATATAGTAGTACATTTTATAAGTATATCGCTATTTATGAGGTTCGAAGCAGATGATATTGTGTATATATGCGTAGCTACCTTTTGATTTTGAACATGCAACCTAAAAAATGATTAATAACTTGAAATTTTAGGAATTTTAACCCTATAGAAATTTTAAGAAATTTTTTTCAATCAAGAAACTTGCAGGGGCTAATCCCATAGAATTTTTTTAATTAACCTGAAAATTAGTATAATACGCGGTGATACTTGGAGTTATGCAGGGAGCGAGTCTCCCTTACAATCCCTTGGGACCGCCTCTGGATGTTCCAAAAAACTGATTTATTCCCAAAATTGATTTATTGGGTATTTACAAGACATATTATTCTCTTACAATACATTAGCTCAGAAAATTTACTTAGGCCGATTTCTTACATAACGTCAATTTCTGGAACAAGAATAACAGCAAAAACAGATGTGTTATGCGAAGTTGAGTCATCCAGAATAAGGGACCAATAACACCCTAACAAGTTACTCCAACAAGTGCAACAAAACAAAACCAGAGAGAGACTTTTTTCGAAACCGACACTGGTACTTATCCATCCACGTTATCATCTTTTGTCCACCAATGCTAAAATAAAATCTCCCTCTCCCTCCATAATAGAGTTAGCAAAATAATACTAACAATAATAATACTGCTACTACTACGGACACAGATATTTGTGTTTAATGCCCGATACATGTCAATGGTAGGTTCGAATTTCCAGAGATTAATCAAAGTGCGCGTAACATAATCCAAACACCGTGTTATCAATATAGACGTCTGATACACATGGCTCTTATAAATGTCGGTGCTTTTTCGACAAGTTTATGTGCATATGTTCAATCTAGAATTCTAAGATTATGTTTAATAGTGATGCTTATCTCAACTCGAGCTTTAATTAAATAATTAAAGTACCTTGGCTTGTTTCAAAGAACACTTTCTTATCTTATCAACTCGAGCTATTTGAATCAAAAAAGATGTTCAAACTTACTTATTCGTTTCGTCTAAAGCAAAATGTTAAAAAAAAAAAAAAAAATGTCCAATGCGATCGGATAAAAAGTTTTCTTCTTTTCTCGAAGCCAAAAAAAAATGAAAAAGATACCAAACAGTGAACGTACCATGATCACCCATGCTTCCCAATTTTCAGTATACGATCATTCTTTTATTAGCTTATTATGTAGAATGGTAAATGAACAAAAAAAAAAACCAACACAAATTTTAACGTGACCGGCCGGCCACTTCGTATGTTGTAATAGCTAAATGTCACATAATGAGACTTATTATTTTCTCACGGCCACTCTTCAAGCTTTTCTGCTTAACTGCTCTTTGGATGTACTCTCGAAGATCTTGTCAGCATTTCCAACCTCAAATCCATCTCGCCTATGGAATTCCTTAACCTACAGAGGTTCACAAAATGAGCAACTTGTAATAATGCAATATAAAACAAAAGCACTTGAATATTGTACAAAAAAAAATCATATAAATGGATAATACTAGCATACTAAAGCAGGGCGTGCCGGGGAAATGTTTTCCAGAAAAGTGTCACTTGCTGTAAGAATACTATTCAGTGAATTTTTTCAGCGTCTACAGCGATAATATATGATACGTATATTCTTAGTGGAAGGCTACATGTATTCCTTCAACTTATCTGCACCTACAAGATTTTTTTTGATAAGTGCACCTACAAGATTTGATTAACAAGGACCATGCCAAAACTCGAGGCGGTAGACATTCAGTTTAATAGCTGTATTAGAGGGTTGCCATTATACGGGTGGGATGTAATTTCGAATTAAGGCGCAGAGTCTTGATAAGAAAGGGATTCGAACCTCCTTTTCTGGCAAATCTTTGAATTGCGGAAGAACGAGGCGTTCAGCAAACTCAATGTATGAACAGGGGACAGATTCCGTCACACCATCAGAAAAACAGAAAGAGATTGAATCTGCCACGGTTGAACTTTGAAGCAGAAGACCATCGGGGCTCACTGACAGTGAAGAAATGAATTTGTTAGTTATCGCACCAAGTTTGACAGGATCAGATTAGGGAAAGTCAAAGGAACGCGATATTCATGAATACTTAATTTGGACCGGTGGCTACAATTAGAAATGAAGCAACTGACACAAAGTATTTGATGCATCCCATGCAACAGATGATAAAAGAACCTTAAACACATTTCAGGGAAACAAAAATAGATCAAATCTCAGCAAGATACAATAGCAACCAGTTTGTAACCCCAAATGATTTCAGATTGGGGCCCAAATGGGCAAAAGGATGTTTGCGATCTCCCTTGAGAAGCTTTAGTCATGTCAAATGACCACATTTTCAACACTAACTAATGTTCTTGAAACTAAAGCAATAACAGTCAAGCAAGTCACCAAACCAACTCCATACGTGCCTTTTAGTCAAGTGACCAAGTTCTCATCTGCAAAACAGGATGTAAAATAACTTCCAATAATGCTGTGGTCACCAAATTTGGTAATCATGTCGCGGTCACCCTGTGAGTTAAAACATTGGCAGGGACCCCATATGAAATGTCTCTTACCAATGCATTTGCGACAACTTACATTGAATACAAAACATGGTCACCAAAGGTGGTCACCATAGCATTACTCAAAGTCAATGTGCCCCATCGTAGCATTACAAAGGTTCTTCCACCCTATGTGCCCAATGTTGGGTCAATCAAAACAAGATAATCAAAATTTACTGGATTTTACTTCTTAGAATATATCCAATACGAACATTTTGATGTAAGACTACATTTCCGTCTCATAGCTTGCTTGAAAAACTACAAAATAAATTGGAGGCAAAGAGAAGTTATTGGTGTCAAACCCTTTAGAACACCCCCTTCAGAGCTCAACTTGAATCCGTTCTTCTCTATAAATTGATTGAGGCTATTGATATCTTTCAAATGAGATTTCAGCCGATGTGTGGATATAGTGACATGATTGACTGCATAACCATTGACAAGAGTCCATGCAGCATATTCACTCTCCCTAGAAATCCACAAAAAATCAAGCATTAAGAGTTGTAGAGTGAATAATTCATACAATCCCGCAACTCTAAGTATGAAGTTCAGATTACAAGTTACACAACCAAAGGCCGTGTTTCAATAGCGAATCCGGACTCAATGGCTTAACCAAATATAGTGGGACCTGGGCCTGTCTCCAAAAGACACTCTCCTAAAACTGCAGGAAATTTCGATAACTTTGTATTCTTTTCTTCTTTCTTTTAGCCTACTTTGCTTTTGAAAAGTGGATGATGTGTAATCAACGCATCAATGGAACTCCAGTAAACGCAAATATATAAAACTACTCGTAAATTCCTGGGATTCTCACTGATGTGAGAATATAACAAAGTACCTTAATGTTCATTCACGTTCTAGTATTTGCCAATATATCTTCCGGCAATATGCTAAGTTGGATGTACTTGGTAATATTAATGTCACGTTTAATTGTACTCTTCCCATAATATGAATCAAACTATAGCATCTCATTCGTTCTGATTGACCCCAAGGTTAAGCCATTGACCCTTGTCCCACTCTCTTCATTGGGCCAAATGATTCGGATATATTTACAATGACCATAACAAAGTTCTAGCAAAAACTGAAAAAATGGGGGCCTCGGGTTATTCCCTGTAGAATCCCTTCAACGTTGGCATATACACAAGAATGTGATCATATAACCATGAAGACAAGACCGTATGCACAGCTAAATGTACATTATATACCTAGCCAAAAGTTGGAATTCGGAGTATAAGGGCTTTTCCCATGTTAAAGATCCCAGTGCACTTGAAAGGGCAGCGTGTTTGTATCCGCTACCTGATATTTGAGTGTATTTTCTAATTATTTCCTGCAAATAGGAAGCAACAAAGTTAATGAACTGACATTAGAAATAAAAAACGAACGAGACAGCATCACACCGGACAGATTTTTTTTTTTTTTTTTCCAGCCGAGGGTAAGAGGGCAATTCCACTTAACCCACTTAATCAGGAAGTTTAGGTTTGTCTGTGTGAGTTTAAAAGGGTCCTCTAGACGAAAATAAAACCAAGGAAAAAAACAATAAGCTGAAACACATGAAAACGGATATAATTGAATACAATTAGCATAAATTAGACCAGAGAAATAGTTTTTCAAACTTAAATTATTCCACCGAAGTTTTTATATACCGTAGTAAATGTTGGAAACAATTTCTAACCAAAGCAGATGTTGCAGATCTCACTCTTTGGAAATTGAGAAAGGGACAGAGAGCAAAGTAAAGGCTACAAAACTTACATTACTCACAAGAGGATATTCTGTCAAATGGATTTTACAGAAACGGAACAGATATCATTAAAGTTGAGTTTATTATTAAGTCTAGCCTATTTGAACCTCTTGATTATCATACTCAACGAGTCCTAAAAGATCTGTTTTGAGAGGAAAAAAAATCAGAATATGTAATTATTAAGTTGAAACTGAACATGGAATAGACAAAATGTGAAACTGCAATGACAAAACATTCCTGAATTTATCAGAACTGATTTGCATGCTCAAATCAATAGTGCAAACAGGCTATCAACTAAACATGGAAAATATCAGCAGGAACCTGAGCTTGCGAGCTCATTTCATCTACAAGAAGTTCTGAGATAAATATCCTAGGCAAGGGCCCACTAGCACCGCTGCCACCATTAGAAACTTGAAGTCTGGGAGGAGAAAACCATAGGGCTTTCAACTTCTTTTTGGGAAATCTCAATTCCTCACGTTGAGTGTAACCAAAATCCAGGAAAAAGTTTGCCAAAGAATCAATTCCATAACCATTCACCTGTAGATATAGGAGCAAAAGGAACATATCCATCAAAGAAATCGAAATTCCACAAAACAGGAAAGCTGAGGAACAAAAGCTTTAGTGGCTAGATAAGGATTGATATAGGGAGAAATTAGTGACACAATTAACCCTTACTGAATGGATGCACATAAGCAAGCATAAGTTATACCCCAAATGTCCGAAACGCAAGATGATCATAGCATATTTGATCATTGTCAGCTGAACGGACACGCTCCAAGATGGATTTAGCAGTTGGGTTCCTGTTTAAATAAACTGCTTCCATGCTTGCCAACACACTTCTAAAGAATGATTCACCTCCCTGCAACAAAACATGAACGTATAAAAACTTAATTACCATCATTAATAACTATAAAATATATATATATATATATATATATATATATATATATATATCTGACACCAAATTGATTCAAATTCCAAAGTGCTTAGCTACCAACAAATATCTAAGAAGACTATGCATTGAGAGAACTAGTACCTGTGCATGCACATAGGAACAGCAATACTATCAAGAAAATAAAGGAAAAACTAAGCAGTATCGGGAGAAAATACCGACTTCAAAGTCTCAAGCCATAGTTAAAGTTGTGAAACTCAGATTGGTTAATATTAAAAGGTAAAATAAGGCAGCAAAAACAAATTCCAACCCTATTGCCAGGTTAAGAAGTTTCATTTGCAATATGAGAAAATAATACGCTAATTTTGTTTGGATTATATGAATTCTGGCTCAAACTCAGTGGAACTGGAACCAGATTGATAAGGTCAGATCTTTCCGGATTGATACTGGAGGAAATTTTGGTTTCGGACTTGAGCAACATTAGCTGTCTGAATAAGTTAAAAAATCAAATTTTAAAACATGGGTACAACAGAATTGCATATCGTTTACAGTATAGAAAATGCTGAAGAACAAAAAAATACAGCTCCACCACCAAGTAAGGTAAGTTTGAGTATATCAAACGCTCCTACAAGTGATGGACGGAGATTATCTATTGCAATACAATATATCAAAAGATACAGAAATAAATAAACCTGTTGAAACCCAATCTCCACCCACCTTAATAATCACGATCGAGGTAGACCCAGGGCCGTCCACGAGGCAAGGCATGCGTTTAGGGCCCCCGGATCTGCTTAATATTAGGGGCCCTGAATTTTATAGGGTCTTATATATAAGTGGTATAAAATATATGCTAATTATGAGCAAATTCATAAAAGGCCCCATTTTTTCAAATCAACCATAAATCAAAGTCTATTTATAGCAAAAGGGAAAAGGAGCTTTTCAAAGTTAAATTTGATCAAAACTTATTTTTCCTCAACCACGTCACCACAACGGTTGGATTATCGATTTGACAAGGGAAATGTACGTAAGATTGATTATCCTAGGCTCCTACCGCAATTATTATATCTGCTGCTCAAAATGCAAGGTTTTATCTCCTAGAGTACTATGTGTTACATCAATTTTCTGGATTGATCTATTATTTATTTTTCTACTCATAAAACTACATAAGGGTTCCAATCTTGAAGTTCACTTCAGCCCCCAAAATGTTCGGGCATAGCCCAAACCCAAAGCAGATAATGCAACATTCGTGTAAAAATTATCGTACTACACAAAAGTTAAATTAACAATCATGCTTTATTATCATCCTAAGAACAGTTTTTCTTGGGTAACTGAAGATTTTAGTATTAAGCAACCATTACAGGAGCACAGGGGCATACCCCAGCAAAGCAACAACAAGAGGCAAAACCTCCCGAAACCCAAACCACACCTACCAGCAAACTAAACTGAAGCACAAATAATCCTAATAACAGTCGAACACATCTTATATCGATCCACCATCATAACCACAAAATCAATCCAGAGAGAGAGAGAGAGAGGATAAGTACCTGAAAAGGAGAGTCGTGTTGATCGTCGGCTTTAGAACAAGAAACGACGGAGAGAGTTCGCTTTCCATGGGGGGTCGAATTCACAGGGTACATGGTTTTCAAGGAAATGAAATTCCTGGATTTGGGTTGGCGAGAAGAATACGAAGGAGAGAGGAGAGAGAGGGAAATTGAGGAGGAGGAGGGAGAATTGTGTTTGATTGAGGAGAGGAGAGAGGAGGAGAGCCTCATGGTTTCCATTTTGTTTTATGATGAGTTCTGACTGTGATTAGCGAGTCCACAAGTTCAATAATCAATACTACTCCTACAAACGAACTGAACAGCACTTCTATTCTGTACGCAAGGCCTCATCTGGCAAGTTTGTGGGTTCCATAGTCAGGGGTATCCAGCTCCACAGCCTCGACTAATCTCTTTTCCAGTCCGATCACAAACAGGTTATCAATGCCGGGATGACAAAATTTACAAGGAAATTACTCTTTTTTTGCGGATTTACATAGAGTCGAATTTGGCCAATTGTATAGGGAGCAAACCCACTCCAACCAATTGAACTAACTCTTGGGGCTTGTCTGGCCTAAAATTCTTGCCCTTATCCAAAAAAAATCACTTAAATTTGAATGAAAATATTTAGTATGAAACGCTTTATGGGTTAAGTTCATATGTCCGCATAAATTTGAGAAATAAGTACAGTAGTTCATTATTATTGACAAATTGCCAATTTGAATTAAATGTGCAAATCATTAATGATTTGTTAAACAAAGTTTCTTATTCTTTAATCATTTTTAATTTCTTTCAAGCAAATAAGCTTCGCAGACAACCAGACAGGGAGACACCCATAAATGAGTACCAAATGGGCATTATTTGTTTAAGCTACGCAAACAAACCGGACCTTAAAAAGGGAAAATTTCAAAAAAAACTCTGATCTTTCATCCCAATGTCCCATAAACACCTATCCTTTGACTTATTTCAATTAGACACCTATCCTATTTACCCGTTATTAAATTGAGCACCCGGCTCAATTTACCGTCTATTTTTGGACGGAAAATGCACAGCTGGCGCATGTTATGCTGATAGAGGCACACTTGGCGCTGAGATGGCAAATTAGAGGTGAGTTGGCATATTTTTAGGGATAGAAGAAAAAAAACGAAGAAGAAAGGAGATTGAAGAAGGGCAGCCATGGCCGCCGCTGCTCGCCTCCTCTTCCTTCTCTCGCCCTCTCTCTCGCTTTCCTCTCTCTTTTCCCTTCTTCTCTCCTTTTCTCTTTCTCTGTCGGCTAAACAACAAAACCCACCACTGCCGCCGCGTCACCGCACGTCTGTGTGCAAGTATTTGAAATTACTGGCAAGTTCCCAACGGGGTAAGAGCTACTAGCAAAAAATTGCAAAATCTCAACAGGGTTGGAGGTATTTGAGCTACTGGCGAAAATTGAAAGAACACAACAAACATAAATAAGAAATTGCAAATTGGGAGGTGAATCATCAATATCCAGGTTAGAGCAAATCAATCAACTGTAAAAATAAAAAAAAAGGGATCTGTT
>JAXBDA010006502.1:0-20535 GCA_036023075.1 Gaultheria prostrata
ATCAGTAAGAATATTTTCGTTGGGCATATGAGTCATATTTTAAATCGGTTTCTCGGATTCGGACCTCAAATCCGGGTGGCGACTCCAAAAGCGAATCTTTTGACAATAAATCAATCAAATCGAATCGAGGCGCACTTTCCGCGGACCGTCAACAAATATTTTCTTGCATCATTCATATATGCTCATGTGTTTATTGCTTGTTTGTTCATTATTATTGTTAATTGTTTATTTGTTTACTGTTATTTCTGTTATTATTAACTGTTTATTTGAATAAAGTTCCGCAGTAAAAAGTTTTCCAAAAAATCCCAAAATATCTAGTAGAGACCGATTTTTATCAGGCACGTGGGGTGCATTTTTCGAACAAAACCTTCCCCACGGGTGACCTGGCTCCCGAACCCAAATCTCTAATTTTTCGCAGACCAAACCTTTTTTTTTTCAGTGACAAAAGAGTCATATTATTTTTCTAAACGGTTCCTCGGGTACCCCTAACATTTTCCAGAAATTAAACCCCGGGTCGGGTGGCGACTCTAAAATTTCCTTTTCCCCAGATCGCCTCTTTTTCAAAACAAACAAAGAGAGTGCCTATTATTTATATTAAAATTATAAAAATTTGGGTGAATCGGGTTTGGAAAGGCCCGGTGACCGTGACACAATCAGGATGATCGAGACCGTTGATTTTGTTGTATCTATTAATTACAACAATATCGTAAAAACTTGGCTGAATAGGGTTTGGAAATGTCATTTATCGGGACGCGATTTCATCAAGAAAATGAATATTTAGTTAAGAAATAAAATTAAAATTTCCCCAAAAGTTCCCACATTCGTCAAAATTCCCACCAAAAATCCCCCCCTCCCCAAATCAAAAACTCCCCCAAACATTCAAGGGAAGGGAGTACCTGTTGTCCAAACCCCAACCACTGGATAATCTTCTCAATCATAAGCAACCAAAACCCACTGGGTTACACAAACCATTCCCATTGCCCGTCCAATCCAATCAAACGTAAAAATGTTCTTCTCCGATCACTCCCCTTCGCTCAATCGTCAACCCACCGATTATTTCCTTTGTATCTACTTCCCTCATCCTCTCCTCCGCTCAAGCATCAACCCACAGTAACTCTTATCTCCAATTAAAAATACTTATACGTTCGATCAAGTACTGCGATCGATCAGGTAATTCTCCTCTCCGATTAAGGTCATACTCTATTCTTTCATTAATTAGGTGTTGTTTTTTAAAAAATACCCCTATGTCTTTTTGGTAAGTTCATACTCTTTAATTGGGTTTTTTTTTTTCTTGGTAAGTTCATAAAAACCGTTAACAGATGCACTTGAAATCAGCGTCGTAATTTGCATTTTAACATATTTTGTATGATTTCCCTTGCCTTCATGTGAAATTGAAATAGATAGTATAGTAAGTGGGAGTTGCATTTAATTTTGGGAGTTATCTTTGATCTTTGTGTTCAATTGGTGAAACTGTCATACCGTAAATTTGCCTCGCTTCTTGAATGTGTTGATCATTTTTGTGGGGATGAGTTACTCGGAGGGTCCATTTTTAAGTGTGTTGCCTCGTAATTCCAACTTATTTTCTCTCACATCAACTTTTACAACTTTTACATCTACTTTCCACTACTTACCCTTATCAATATAATAATACCCACTACCTTTTGCAAAAAGGAATCTACTTTTAAGGGCAAAATAAGAAATGTACCCACTAACTTTTCAAAACACGCACTTATTAAGGGACAGCCCAAAATGAAAATGTCTACACTATAAAAGGGACGTAGGGAGTAACATATTAGGAACCGGATTATAAGCAATTTTTTCTGCCCGAAAGTTAGAGTTGACTGATTTTTGGAGTTCACGAATGAGGCCTTGTTTCCCATTACATTTTATGGGAATCCCATAAAATCAAGTGGGTGACTTTAGCAAATGAGTAATCCACTTGCAAAAATTAACCGATTTAAGCATATGAAAATTGACTGATTTTAGCAAGTGCCTTTCATTTGCTGAGTTTCCATAAAATCAAATTGGGAAACTCAGCATGAGTAATTTGAAGAATAAAGACGCGCATATTAGATGCCTCATGTTGGGTGCATACGGCAAGTGTAGTTCAGTTGTGAAAGCATGAGTATGTACTTTTATAAAAGATCTGTTTTTGTTGTCAACCAATCGGAACATGGTTTTGCCTCTCCTTTCGCATGGTCTCAAAATCAGCATTAACGACGCGACACGATTTAGTGAATGGGTCAGCACGATCAAGAAATGCCACGGCACGATTTACAAATGCAGCCGGCACAGCACGGCTCGAGGCACAGTTGGCACGAAACTAAATGGGCCATGCCGGCATGGCACGCGCCATTTGACACATCTAGTATTTGTCAGTTAGGAAAGCTTGACCAATTAAATTGACGACTTAATGATTAGGAGATTTTGGTGGTTGTTTACGACGTCATTGGAAGTCTGTTCGAACGTGGTTTGAAGTAATCCATTGGTGCTACATCTAGATTTGAAGTCGTTCACTGAATCATTCCTTATTCTGTAGACATTAGTGGTGCTTTTTTATGTCTTTGTTGAATTTTACCAGTACAACAGTTTTACCAGTAGCTCCTCTAACTCGTCACTAACAGTTATATGAGTACCATCCCAGTACAACGCCAATGCAGTAGCTCCTCTAACTCCTGACTATCATTTGTACCAGAGTTATAGTGGTTAAACAATAGAATCAGATTCTACAATGTGAGACGTGATAGAAATATCATTAAAATCACAACCTGATACAAATAGAATTTCAACAAGCTGAATCAAACCAACAAAAGCCAACAAAGGATTAGAACAAGCAAAAAAACATAAACTTAAGAGAGATCTCCATCACCAGTGTCCGGATGAGGAACAAAAGGGGCAAGAACATACTTTGCCAAAAGGTGCGCCCGATGTACATCTTTCCGTGTCACTTTTGAAATCCTACAAAATGTCAGCTTGGTAATCTCCTCTCTCACAAAAAAGTGTCATGATGACACCTGACTCCTTAACTGCATGATGGCATTAAAATAGGCATTAAAATAATCAGAAAGATTGCATTCAAATTATGTTTTAAAGCCCATTTAATCGTTTGTTGAACCGCTTGAATCTCCGTGCCGAGACATATGTTGATATAATGATACTCCCTCCGTCCCGAATTTGTTGTCCATTTACGGATTTGCGTGTCATTTTTCAATTACTTATATCTCTCAATCTATAATGTGTTTTACAATTTTGAAAATTTTGTTTAATAGTACTCATCGAGAACTATCAAACAAGATCCATATTGAATATATACAACATTACACATTAAAAGATATAACCAATTTTTTGAGGTGCAGTGAATAGTGAAAATGGACAACAAATATGGGACGGAGGGAGTATGTCGCTATATGTTGATATAATGATAGTGTGTTTTGGAAAGAGGTGTCCGTTAGGGAGACTAGCTAGCTGTAAGACCTGATTCAACCCAACTCGTGCATGAGTTTGTAGCTAAACGAGGTTTGTAGCAACCAAATATACTTTAAAAACCAAATTTGTAAAGACTTTTTGGAACCAAAGTTGCAAAGACTCTTTGAAACCAAATTTTATGCCGAAGAAAAAACGAAATTGTTGGGAACAAGTTCTGTAACAACACTCTTAGATAGTTGCAAAAATCAGCAACCCTATATATTATTTGGTTCCAAAAAGCAAATTTTGACTTTTCTGCAACATATTTTTGTAAGCTGCCGGGCAGCAAAAATGGTTGGTCCCTAAAACGATTTCCTGTTGTAGTGGAGGGGAAGTGGTACACATCGATCCCATGGACCATTATCATAACTCATCCAAATCTTTAGCAAAACTGATCATTCTGCTTATGATCCTTGACCAGGTGATCATTCTTTACCATCTCATCACGAAAATCTATTGTAGTCTATGTTCGCAGAAGAACGTACTTATTAAACTTGGCTGCTAAACTCTTTTACTAAAAGTTAAAAAAAAAAAACTCTTTTACTAATGAAATGCCCCTATTACAGTGGAGACTTAGATTAATAACCAAATATCTAAACCAACTCATTCAAACCCTACCACAACTACTTAAATTTTAAGAAAGGCAAAAATTAAAGGGGTACAAAAGAAGTCCAAACAAAAATAAATAAATAAATGGAAAACAAGTTCACCAGTGCCTGCTATATATCTCAAGCACCGGGAGCCGCATCCTTGACCTTGGTTTGCAAATACCCGCCGTACTCTCGCGCGTAGTCTTTCACCTGGCTCGCCGTGTCCGCGATCCGGCTCCTAGCGTAATCCACCCTATCCGAACCGACCGGGTGGGAGCCAGTGAAGTACTTGTAAACCCAGGACAGAGCCGTGGCCAACACCACCCCAAACCCGCACAAGGAGAGAAACCCGGCCAGGAGGATGAAGAGGAGGGCTCCGACCGGGACCCATATCGGGCTGGATATGAGGAGGAGAGGGGAGAAGAAGATGAGGCCGAGGACGGTGGCAGTTATGGTTACGCCGGTGAGGAGGAGGAGTACTGCTCCGGTGATGATTAGGGTTAGGAACCCAATGATCCGGGTTGAGTTTGGGGAGTTTTCGTGGAGTCGGGTTAGGAAGGATGGGTTTCTGATCTGGGTTTGGCCGGAGACGCCTTGACGGTCCGCCATTGTAAATGATGAGAGTAGTACAAGGTCAGAGAGAGAGAGAGAATATGGAGATGAATGAATAGAGGGGATCAGAAGAGTGAGTGAGGTGGTGTTTGACAGGTGGTGGTGTGTGTAGAGCATGACATGCATGCACAGGAGACACGTGGGGAAGGAATGGGTGAGGGTGGAAGTTAAATGAGCGCTTACCATTTGGTCCCCCAAGGCCCTTAAGGACGAGTTACTTATTAGTCACAACTTCTAGATATTTGTGTGCAACTCATCCAGATCAGAATGACTATAACTACTCCAAAAAGAGACTCAAAATTTACCCACAAATTAAAAATTAGTGGTCCAAAATTAAATTATTGGTAAATTCTGGATGTATATTTTTTTTCGTGACTTTTGATTGCTCTGTAAAGAAAGTTATAATTACAGAAATAGCACCAAAAGGTTATGGGAGACTTGGGAGTACAGGCACCATCACAGATTTTGTTCACCGAATTACCGTCGTTAAATAAGTGAAAGGAAAATGTTAAACACAACCCATCGGTACTCAAAAAAAGTGAATTGATATCCGTAAAAGTGCATTAATATTCGTAAAAAACAGAGTTCGAATGTTGTAACATACTCCATACTTCGCATGCAATAACTGAAATATTTTTATACTCTTAGGTCTTACACTATCATATCTCTTGCCTTCTTGTTGCATATTACTCCCTCCGTCCCTTTTATAGTGTTTAACTTTTTATTTTGGGTTGTTCCTTAATAAGTGTGTTTTGAAAAGTTAGTGGGTACATTTCCTATTTTGCCCATAAAAGCAGATTCCTTTTTGAAAAGTTAGTGGATATTATTATATGGATAAGGGTAAGTAGTGGAAAATAGATGTAAAAGTTGCAAAAGTTGATGTGAGAGAAAATAAGTTGGAATTCCCAGGCAACACACTTAAAAATGGACTGAGGAAGTATTACCCTTTACCACTATTATTGGGGTTTTTTTTTTTTTTCTAAAGTCAGCAACTAACGTTGTAGTCAGCCTGGTCAGATGCATATGAGTGCATGGTGCCTACCACTCCACTTGTGTTGCCACTATTATCCTTCCTATGACCTATCTCATAAAACTAATGGAATCTCTTATCAAATCTCTTCAAGCTTAAGCAAAACCGAAAACAGAACACCACAAAAAAGTTCAAACAAAGGAGAACGGGAAAACCTTGTTTGTTCCATCAAGACTCAACAGAGATGCAGAAGAAACAGCCACTGGAAAATCTAAAACTCAGACTTCTAAACATACCCATTTGCTTGTCATTGTCTAATATTTCACAGTTTTGAAACAAAAAAACGCTCCAAAGTTTCTTTACAGCATCAGAAATATTAAGGCAATTTAAGCATTCACACTTCGGGCAAACAGCCACAGGATCCACTAGCACATATTGGCAAGGCTCTAACTTACAAGACTTACCGTCATGGTTGATACAAGACTACGAGTCATTTAGACTCTCACATGTTGTCGAACCCTATCTCTACAAGTTGGTATTCTCTCCATTCGGAGATATATACATCAGTAGATAATCTTCAACCCCATACAAGAAACAGAAATAAATCAAAGAATGAAACTTCATGTTTCACTTGGGGAGTAAGATAACTTACAAGAATGAGAATGTCAGAACTGGAAAACAACAACCGGCATTTGTGTTTCCACGTCATCATTTTAGTTTCTTCTCGAAACCCACAGCACTATTATTCTCCGGTGCAGTGCTAGCCGCCAACTCCATCAGCCTCTCGTAATTGATCTCGGTTGACTTATATTTCAACTTGACCCCACCTTGTGTCCACGACTTTATACACAAGATCGCTTGTGCACTACTATGGGGTACAGCAAACCTTTGTTTATAAACCTCATCTCCTTTGCTGCAAAACAACTCCTCAGGAGCCACGGAGGTTGCCTGAACAGCCAAGAAATCCCTAGCCATAACAGAGAGCCGAGGATACCTTGTACTATTCACCTTCCACCACTCCAACACATCTGTAGGTATAGGAGCCGGAGGCTCAGATAGATACTGGGTGAGCTCATCCGTCACAGAAGAACTCATGCTCACCCTCCTTTTCTTGCGAGCGATTTCCTCTGCAAAGGAAACGGTCCCACCGTCTTCCAAATCCGGAGGGCCAAATCCGCTTGTAATGGATGGGAAATGACTAACGGAATAGTTTCTAATGAAATGAGATCTTGCTTCTTCGAGATGGTTCTCTGAGTTGAGGCTTTCGGGGATTAACTCTACTTTTATTCTAGGATCAAGGATTGCAGTCATGTATGTGAATATGTTGCAAACTTGGTCGTTGTATTTTCGGGCTTTAATTGCCATTTCTTCAGCGACAGCTTTGAGCCAGTCTGGGCTGTGCCGGGAATCTCTGCACGCAGCGATGGTCTCAGAAATGTGATCCATGAAGAAGACCACAAGTCCAATTGTGGGCACTTTGTTTGTACATATGTTGTTTGTGGTTTTGTAGAAGGGTTCTAAAAACGTATGCGTGATGTTGACAGCATTCTTTTCTGCAGAATTTAGGAGCATCCGATTGCCTAGTGTTTCTTCGTATTTCCTGGTTACAGTCTCCAAGGATTTGCCAGCCTGCATGGTTCATAAAACCATAAGCCCTATTAACCACTCCATTATATTCCTGTTTGTGCGTGTGTTTTTTTCCCAAATTTTTTATCACCCGGACAACAATACATCTCAGGGACTGCTTGTCTTTGCAACATAACTCCCTACTACTGCAAATGACACAAGCCCATATAATAGTATTAACGAGCGACAAAATGCTTGTCAATCTACTACTTGGAAGTCACCCTGGCATATGAACCAAGTAACTGGAACCATTTTTTGGAATCAAGTACAATTCAGTTTCTTGTTACTACTGACAACAAGTGTTAAAGAGTCCAAATCAAAACCATTTGGCTAGGGTAGAGGGGCCTTCCTCACTCATCTACTAGTTTTTGAGGTGATAGTAAACATTTGGCTAGGGTAGAGGGGCCTTCCTCACTCATCTACTAGTTTTTGAGGTGATAGTAAACAAAGGTGGGACAAGCTCTGACAAGAATAATGTAATGATCATAGCCTGATTCATTACGCAAGGCCAAGTGTCTTCCCTTGGTTCCCATAACAAGGGATCATTCTCTATTAATAGTTTAAAGTAAAACTTAAGAGCAAATGATAATCCAAAAACTTTTTAATAGAAAGACATCAATTAGCTCAATTATCTTTTCTTGCAATTTTCGTACAATGCAAATTTTGAGACGGCACACTAAAAGCAGTTTAAGCATTTTCCAAAAGGATGAATTTAAAAGTTTATGGCCAATGAATACAGAGGGCTAGTTCTGAACTTGTCAAAGTCTATTGAACACAAAAAGAACAAAATAAGTATCTGCGATTTGTTTGGAACTCCTCATTCCCCAATCTCAACCTATCATGTCTCTTCTTGATTTTTATGAGAAGTAATACTTCTACAATTTAAGCCCTACATACCTATTAGTGTAAACTAAGATACAAAAGTCGCAAGAAAATAAAAAATAACATAAGGCCTAATTTGGCATCCACGCTATTTGTGGGTGGTGGCATTTGCTTTTAGAATGCAATAACAAAATCATATCCCTTAAGAATAAGATGAGAATTCATAGCTGAAAGTGATTTGACGAACTAATTTTGATAAACAACACGAATTGGCTCTTTTACTTGCTAGCCAGATTTATAAAGGAGGCTATTATGCTATAATTTCAAGGACGGAATAACAAAGTGGAGAAGGGAGAATACCTTATGAACAATATCGAGCATCTGGTAACTGCCGCTCCATCGAGCTGAAGCATCTAGTGGAAATTTCCAACCACCTTCTTGAAAAGCTGTTGCAAATTCCATAAATTCCTCTGACATTTGCGCAGACGCATTCATCTCCAGCACAACCTCCCTGATTTTAGAAATCACTGGCTTTGTTGTTCTCAGCCCATCATTTATAATTGAGTTCAAAGTACGAGCAGCACAGGGGACATAACAGAAGGGCCCCACTTTCTGGCTATCAATATCCCCTTTCAAAGTATGGCAAGCATGCATGGAATCTGGACTGTTATCATGAGTGCAGGAGAGGACTCTGTTGTCGATATTGTACAGCTTGAGCACTTTTACTAGAGTTTGGTAGATCTCAGAACCACCACAAGGGGCAGGAATATGACAAATATCAAGAAGAACCTTTTGGAAGGACCAGTTTTCATCAATCCACTGGCATGTGACACTCATGTAGAAGATTTGTTCGTAGGAACTCCAGAAATCAAGCGTGATTGAGACCTTAGAAGAAACATGTTCCAATATTACCCTTACGTCTTCCCGCATGCTCCTGAATACTTCACGGAGTACTGCATGGAACTTATCACCTGGCCAGAGTAGAACGGATGGATTGAGGAATTTAAAAGAGTTTGCAAGCCACTTTTCCTCCAAGGAAGAAGGAGGAAGAGATGCCAAAATGAGCCACTTGATCAGCAACCAGTTCAAATGATCAAGATCCACCTGAGGTGGTTTAGCTTGAGATTGAGGTTTCTTAACTACAGTGATGGGTTGTGGTGTAGGATTGGTGACACCATCCCCTGTCTTATCATATCCTGCATGGCGATTGCTGAGGTGCCTTCCCAAATTGCCAGTGGCAGTTGCAATAGAATAGCTCTGCCCACAAAACTTGCACCTTCGACTTTTCCCATCGGGAGCCGTTTCGAAAAACTTGAGATAAACTGATGTCATTGTCTTCTTTCTTGGTTTCGGTGTTGGAACAACACTGCCTTTCTCTGAAGAACCTAATCCCATATCTATTGGATCGATGCTCGGAATGATACTCATATCCATCACAGATTTTGGTTCCATATCTGCTCGAGTGAGCAATACATAAAAACAATGTTATAAACGTCCATAGAAAATACACAAATTGGAAGACCAGAAGAGGCAAACTACAGTATACAGTCCGTTGATCCTTATTCACCTATAATTACTCGTTGAATCTAACTCTTCTCTTCTTGACCCAACTTAGAGACTTATCCTATACCAGAATACATTAAATAAATTAACTTTGCTTACACAACTGCACATGAGTACATAGACCACTATGTCCAACAAATACTCCTAGTCCTAACTATGCAAAAAGGAATAAAACCAAACCAAACTTGATCTAAGATGATCATAGTAATAAACAAGCTTATAGAAACATAACGACAAGAAAAGTTGATGAATAATAGTAATAACCGAACCGTACCAACCACAAACTCATTTGAAGCTTTTGTTTTCACACTTGCAACATACAATTAGAACATGTTAGCTCTAACATTATAGCTACAGCAAACACAACCCATCACCATTTTGACCTAGTTTCACCCAGCAGACTATATATTTTCATTTTTATTGTCATATTATAGAGGAACCTATTTTTACCCCAAGCCTTCCAGTGATTCCGTCACCACCACCACCTTCCTCTTCTTCCTCGCCACCAGCTCCTCCTGATCCAAAACAAAAAGCACCTCAAATGCACCCCATCCCAACCAATCACAATGGGTATCAAACTCCTCTCCATAGGATTTGAACCCGCAACCTCACAGTTTTTAGTACTGCTACATAACCACTAGGCCAAATACCCAACAGACTATACAGCCTTCAGTTAACAGGTGTCTCCGAAATGACACAGACAGAGAAAATCAGTTTCTAATCCTGCTCCAGATAGATAAAGGTTTATTTTCCCCAAGTTGTAACTTGTCATTTATACTGATTTGACTCTTGGTTTCCTATACAATCTTCAATCAGAGTGAGCTTGTGATTACAAAAGAAAAAGCTAGTGTTGGTTACCAATGGAGGAACAAACATATGCACCTCATGCTTTTTAGCATGATAGTTTTCCAAAGTGTGATCTCTTCACACCTCCCTCCTTGTTCCCTAAACTGTTTCTCTTTGTTAAATTTCTTGGAATGGGTCAGTGCAAGTTAAAAATGGCTAATAAAAGCCCGCTTTTTCCTCTCTTTATTGGTTCCAATGATCAAGCCCAAAGTGACTCCTGAGCTTCCCCTCTCTCCCAACAACACTAAAACCATGTTGGTTAGTGGCATGACCACCCAAGTCCCAAGCTTCCTATCTCTGTCATCTCGCCATCACCCTAGTTGAAACACTACCCTCATTCAGACACCACCAACCATTAACCATTCTAAAACCCCAATAACTATCATTCCACCTTCCCGAGCACCATACCACCACTATTCACCACCCAGGGTCCCCTACACCCTCATCTTTCTCACTTTCCCAATCCACAATGCTAAACACCAACTGACACCACGGTCCCAACCAGATCAAATTCATTGCCTTCTCTTTATCGAGTCCTTCTAAGTTCTAGCTTCAACTTTAAATTCTAGAGAGAATTAGTCTTCAACTCAAGCACTAGCATAGAATTAGGCACCAGACTCGGCAGGCGACTCTCTCTCTCTCTCTCTCTCCAAGGTTTCACAGATTGTCAATGATCTATTTAAGCACTGCTTCAGCAAAAAATCAAAGCCCTTGTCCCCATAATGAGTTGATTAGTAAATAAATGACAATATATGCTTAGCCAATAAGTTGAGAACACTACAATCCCGTGCTCCTAAACTAACTCAGCAATAAAATAACCAAAAGAATAAGTAAAAAAGAGACTGTTCCTTAAAAAACAGGGAGCTTAAGATAGTAGGAGATAACCAACAACGACAAACTAGGAAGGGGGCAGGGGCAATCGAAGGAAGAAAATTTATACTAGAACCTTCACAAGGTAATGAAAAAGGTAACAATTTCAACAATTGCAAACCAAACATTACACAACACTGGTACAAAGAAAAAATCTACATATAAGGGATATATGGCCAAGAATACCTTTTAAGCTTTTAAATGCATTGTTAACACTCCACTCCATAAGGTTCCCGGCTTTTCCGCTTACTGTTCCTGTCTGGTTAAAAGGTAGTGAGAAAAAATGACAAAAGAAGAGGGACACTGGAAACAACATAGATATGCGAAGTTGTAAACGTAATACTGAACTAAGCTCTCTTTCAAAACGAAAACTTGAAAAGGTCAAGAGAAGTTAGAGCATTTTCGGTAAAATGGAGGTCATTCAAAAATTTGCTACAAGATTTTGAACATATATATAAACAAAATGGTAAATAAAAGTAAAAATACCTTCCGAAACAAAAGCAGGACTGAAAGTGACACTCTGACAGATTAATATGCTCCTTCAAAGTTGGTTTTAGCAAATAAAGATCAAGCAACGGAAAAATTACAGCTTCCATCCTTCAGAAACTTGATAAAAACGAATCGAGAGATACTAATGCCTGCAAACAAAATTCAGTATACTCCTTGGCACCACATGGGAATCCTCTTTGTAGTGGCCAAGGATTATGTAGTGGCCAAAAATTACCAAGGGTCAAAGGGTCCGCCGGGGGCTCTTCACTGAACCCTAAAGGGATTGGTGGGCCCCACGCCTGGAGGGACAGGGTTACAGGGGGTCAACCCGCGTCTGAACCACCGAAGGCCAAGTGTTGGCAAACGCCTCGGCGGACTATGTCGCCTTGGTGGAGGAACCAACCAAGATGCCAGCAACCGTTGCCGAAGGAGTTCCCCCAAAGCGGTGGATACAGCATTTCCCTCGGCAATGACTGTAGTTCCTTTCAGGGCCACCGAATATCGTCTCGGCGGAGGGAAGGTGGCTGACACGCTAGCATAGCTCCGGTGTGGGCCATACCTTGGGTACGCTCGCCGAGCCAGTGGGCGTCGGCGGTACCTCGTGCGACGCTGAACCGTTGGGTTTGGGGCATCTTGGTCCCTGCTAATCCGTTGGGCTCCGGAAGCTTTTAGCCGAGGAGGGCATTAATTGACGTGATTGAAGTGATGTTGGGGGGCGTCCTGACGCATCGTATGTGGTGCCTGCAGGACCATGTGCTAGACCGGGGAGTATTCCCAGGTTTGTTGACTTATCGGGTGTCTCAGGGCGTGACGTCAGCCGAAGCGACGGGGCTGCCCGAGGCACTCATAACCCTCCCGCATGCTATGTCAGGTACGAATGGCGCACATGAAGTACACGGATGACTTAGTGAGCAAGTCTCCCTTTGCCTATAAAAGGAGTGTTCACCAACCTCATCCAGGATCTCTTTCCACTCACTCTCTCTCTCTCTCTCTCTCCCTCCACTTACACCTCTCTAGTTTTCTGTTCTACTTTCTACTTCCGGTTAGTTACTAGACTGTCAGAGTGCCTTCCCGGACCACCACCTGATGGGAAATGAAAGCACCTATTAAAAGTGTATAAAAGACGCGGACATGATGGTTCTAAGACCCAAGCCTTAATTTGGCGCATGTTGGATGACATAGGGCCCACTTGGGATATTAATTAGGCTTACACTAGTTTAAAGGCTTTTGACTTTCGTCTCATTGATCTTCTAGAGCATTTAAAGTCCTTGTGACCTTCCAACTTTTAGGTTCATTTATGCCTAGCTAGACTTCTTGGAAATAGAAGTAATTAATGTGTTTGGGAATAGGAGTAGTCATTTGCATTTAACACGTGTATAAAAAAACTGCTACATATATAAAAAACTGCTATAGCTTTATGCTTACGATTGTGTGATGCAATGAATCTCTTTGGTGTGATGCTAAAGAAAACCCCAGGTGTGATGCCTAAGGTTGTCTAGGTGTGAGACCTAGACTTCTCTATCCTTCTATTGTTCACGTCCACTGTTCACAGTCCCAAAAAAACAATCCCTTTCTCTGTTAAATTCTGTCCTACATCAATTTGGTATCAGAGCGACAGTAGCATCATGTCTACACGATCTGGCAGACCGTTTCAAGGAAGATTAACTGAGTTCCAACGTGACACAATCCTTTTAAAAATGGTGGAACAACTAGATAGTTTCAGTTATCGGCTGAATTATTTGGAAAGTCAACGAAATCAGGGGAAGGTGATCAATAATCTGATTGTAAAGGGTAAAACGGGTTCGATTGATGAAGCAAAAACAACCCAAGGAGCACCAAGATTGGCAAAAGCTTGCAAAGAAAATGTTGCTTCTTCAAAGACAGAATTTCATGACCAGACTCTCAAGAATATAAAGGCTCATACCATTGAGTCAAAAGAACCCCAAAAATCTCCCGCCATTGCTCCTGAAGAGCCTCTTAATGTTTCATGTGTTGTTGCTGTGGGAGAATCAAGTGACCTGGTTGCTGGACCTGCATCTAAAAAGTGCTTGAAGGTCTCTATTTGTCGCATGAGTTGTCTAGTGAGTCAACACTCAACAGCGTCAACGACGGCTATTGAAGAGGTTAGTGTTGAATCTATAGAACATGTCGGTTCTTGTGCTAAGAAGTCTACTGAATTAGAAGAACCAGCAGCAGGTCCTGAGCCAAAACAGTCTTCGGAGGCTGAATGTATGCAGAAATTTGATGAATTTAAGATGAGGAGTCAAGTGACGGAAGACTCAAGTCAAACTCTTGTTCGATTCAAGGCTGGTTTGAGGTCAGACATAAGGAGGAAGCTGCTTCGTCAACCATTATACAGTCTTGAACATGCCTTCCAAGTTGCTTTGGATATGGAGGAATACTTGAGGTACCCGATTTCTAAAAAGTTTGGTTCTCAAACCGGGGAGACAGCAGCTAGAGGGTACAATGATGCAAGTCGTTTCCAGCCCAGTGGTTCTAAGAAACCCTCTTTCAGTGCTTCTGATCCGAAGGGTAAAACTCACGCAGCCAACAAGGGGGGAGGAAAGGACAACAAGTGCTTTAAGTGTGGTGAATCGGGGCACATGGCATATCAATGTCCAAAGAAGAATTTACATATTGGAGTGGAGCACAAACATGAATCTGACCAGCAAAATCACGAAGATGGTGAGGATTCCTTCGATGTTGGGGTCTTTAATATAGATGACTTGGAAGATGAAGAGGTGGACAATTCGTTGATTTCTGTGGTTAGACGGATTCTTGCAGCACCTAAAGTTGAAGAGGAAGACTGGAGGCGTACTTCTATGTTCCAGATGCTGGTTCGCTGTGGAAACCAAACCCGAAAGCTTATGATGGTGGAAGTTGCATGAATGTTGTCTCCACAGCCACAGTGGAGCGCCTTAAGCTTCCCGTCCAACCACATCCTCACCATAGTTGTCAAAGGCGCGCCTAGGCGACAGGCCCAGCTATTGCGCCTGGGGTATGCCCAGGCGAGGCGAGTGGAAGAAGGCGATGCCTAGGCGCACAAAGGCACAAAAGGAGAGAGGCACAGGAAAGGCGAGCCTTATTGAATTTTAATCACAGCCCTACAATTTTGTACCTAGGTTACATACCTTTGATTTTGGGTCTCTATAACTTGATTGTGGGTCTCGAAAATAGCTCAGCTTCAGCCCTAACTCATCATCTCTCTTCCTTTTTCTCTGTCGACAAACCTTTCTCTCTCTCTGTTGACAACCGAAGTGAGACAAAGGCTCTCTGGTTTACAACGAAGGTTGTTCATCGAATGAAGACTTTAAGTGAGTGGTTTCTGGGTTTCAATCTACAAAGTTGAGTCTTTCTGGGTGTCGACACCAAGAACGAAGGATTTCTGAGTTGGGTTTTTGGGGTTTTTCCAATTCGATCAGCAAGAACAAGCTTTCTGGGTTTTGGGTTTTGATTTGAAGGTAAGGGGGAGTTCTCCAATAGATTTTATGAGATCTCTTCACCAATGGATAAAATCAAGGGCTTGATTTTATCAAATCCTCATAAAATCTATTAGAGAACTCCCCCTAAATCTCTTCTAAATTTGTTCTCTCTTTCTCCTCTGTTTCTTCAATCGACTGGGTTTCTCTAAAACAAAGCTCAAATTTTTGTTCCTCTATTTCAACTTTCAAGCCTCTGATCGCGTATCTCTGTTTCTTCTTTTTTTTTTTTGGTAAATAATCTCTCTCTCTCTCTCTCTCTCTATTTACTCTATTTCTTTAGTTAAAGCAAATTAGACTCGTTTGTTCCATTTTTATATGTCAAGTGGAGGAGATAAAGTTAATACTAGAACAGATCCCGCATGGAAGTATTATCATTTGGTTGTTCAGGCGAACACTAACAAATTCAAGTGTAATTTTTTGTGACAAAGTAACCAATGGAAGGGTTGGTCGGGCAAAGAAACACCTTGTGGGTTATAGAGATGTGACAGCTTGTCCAAGATGTCCACCCGATGTAAAAGAAGAGATTCGAGAGTATATGGCAAATAAGAAATCATTGAAAGAGCAAATGCAAATGATGCCTGATATAGATGATTATGGTTTTGATGAGGAGGATGACGATGTTGTCGAGACTACGGCTGCCCGAGGCCGCGGTAAATCTATTGGAACGGGGAGCAGTCAAGGCTCCGTTTCTAAACCTTTGCCGAAAAAGCAGAAGAGTAAAGGACCTATGGATGTATACTTCACTCCCAATCCGGATGTTGTGGTGCAAAATCGAAAAGGGAAACAGCCAACAATTGATGCAAATGACCCATACAAGAAAGAACTAAGAGATCGTGCGGTGACGAGATTTGCAAGGTGGATGTATGATGCCAGTATTGCTTTTAATGCAGTTAAATATAAAAGCTTTGGTCCCGCGGTCGAAGCTTTCGGACAATATGGTCCCCGGCATGAAACCACCAAGTTACCATGAGACACGGGTCACCTATTTGAACAAGGAGGTGATTAATACTAAAAATTTGATGAAGGATCACAACGAGGATTGGGTGAAATATGGATGCTCTATAATGGCAAATGGATGGAGTGATAGGAATTCGAGGACCTTGATCAACTTTTCAGTGAATTGTCCAAAAGGAACAATGTTTATCGAGTCCATCGATGCCTCGAGCTATGCTAAGGATGCCAACAAATTGTTTGAGCTTCTTGACAAGTATGTGGACCTCTTCGGTGAAGCCAATGTAGTTCAAATTGTCACAGACAGTGCTTCAGCTAATGTATTGGCCGGTAAGAAACTAAGAATCTTATCTCTTACTTCATTATAAAAAAAGAAATTTACAGTTTGTTTTTATAGTTAGAAATTTGTAGTTTGTGCTTTGTATTAATACTTTTTCTCGGTTTCAACTTTTAATAGGAGAGTATTTGGAAGCAAAGCGACCGAATCTTTATTGGACACCATGTGCGGCTCATTGCATTGACTTGATGTTGGAAGATATTTTCAAGCTACCACAATTTAAAGTGGTTTTCGAAAGGGCCATCAGAATGAATGGCTATATTTATGCTCATACCGGTGTACTTAATATGATGAGGCGTTTTACCGGAGAAAAGGAAATGGTCAGGCATGCAAAAACAAGATTCGCCACTGCCTTCCTCACTTTATCTAGGATTCATCTTCAAAAGAACAATTTGAGGAAGATGTTCCTTTCAGAAGATTGAACAAAAAGCAAATAGGCAAAAGAGCATGCAGGTAAAACCGTGCAAAGATATCTAATGATGCCTTCATTTGGAATAATATTGTATATGCTCTTAAGATCTCGGGCCCTCTTGTTAAGGTGTTGAGATTGGTTGATAGTGAGAGGAAGCCTCCCATGGGATACACCTATGAGGCTATGGATAGGGCAAAAGAAGCCATAGCCAAATCATTTGGTGAAAAGGTTGAGAAATACGAAGAAATCTATAGGATTATTGACAGTAGGTGGTCAATCCAATTGCATCGTCCTTTGCATGCTGCAGGGCATTTTTTGAATCCGGAGTTCTTTTACTCAAACCCACAAGTTGAGCAAGATGTCGAGGTTATGACAGGGATTTATGGTTGCATAACAAAGTTAGTCGCAAATGAAGAGACCCAAAATCAAATCACTTCTCAGATGACTACTTACATGAAAGCCAACGGACTTTTTGGAATGCCACTAGCAATTAGGCAAAGAACTACAAGGGCACCAGGTAATTTAAAGTATGTTCTACTAGACAATCTATTTTTACTGTAACTTGATGGCTAATTAGTTCAAATCCACAGCTGATTGGTGGGTTGCATATGGTTCTACGACTCGTCATTTGCAAAAGTTTGTGATAAGGGTTCTTAGCCTCACGTGTAGTTCTTCCAGCTGTGAACGAAATTGGAGTGTATTTGAACATGTAAGCATCTGCCTCAAGTCGCGTATATTCCTATGTTCTATTAGTTTTTAAACATCCTTGTATAAAATAGTATTTGATTGTGATTCTTGCAGCTCCATAGCAAAAAAAGAAATAGGCTCCAGCAAAAATGTCTCAATGACTTGGTGTTTGTCAAGTATAACAAGGCATTGAAACGTCGATACGATATGCGAGATACAATTGATCCTATTTCTTTGACAAATGTTGATGAGAGTAATGAGTGGTTGCGTGGGGTGATGGATGGAGAATCGGATGAAGATAATGAGGTGGTGTTTGGGGATAGTAGTTTAACATCGGGTGCTGTGTCTAGAGCTTCAGGAGCTGGAGAAAGTAGCAATGCAACAAGATCAACAACATCAAGAGCACAAGCAAGGGCAAAGGCAACAAATCCAATTCATGTGATAGATAAAGAAGAGGCAAATTCCGAAGAGACGGAAGAAGAGGGAGATGAGGAGGGATACAAATCCGTTGATGAAGATGAAGAGGATGTGGATTTACTTGGGGTTCACGATGATCAGTGTTCTAAAAGAAGGTCTAGAAGGCCACGTATTCGCCGCCTAGGCGCTAGAAGTCCCCTCACCGACTAGCCCGACTTGCCCAACTAGACCGACTACCCCGACTAATTGCCCGACTAGGCGCCGAGTACTCGGCCCTGAAATCTAGAAGGTGCCCAGCCGCCCTGGGAGCGCCTAGCGAGTTTTAGAACCTTGACGATGATGAGTAAATCCTCCTTAGGATGATGTGAAGTCCAATTGGGATAACTACTTGCTTAAAATTTATTTCAAATGTCGGACGCTTTTTGTTTTGTTGATTTCGATGTTCTAGTTCTCCTCTATGCGAACCGTATGACATTTGGTAGATGTTTTTATGCATCTTTTGGATGGTATGCTATCTAAAACTCATTGGCTTAGTGTTATTAGTTAAAAGTATTGGTGTATGCCATTTTTCCTATTTTTTTCGCATAGGTGCGCCTCGCCTCTCGCCTTAGTCCCCACGAGACTTTGCGCCTTTGTGCGTCTTTCGCCTTTGACAACTATGAACCTCACCCGTATAAGGTAGCTTGGATTGACAACACTTCCATTCCGGTAACTCAGCGCTGCCTAGTTTCTTTCTCTTATGGTTCATATAGCGATTCTATTTGGTCTGACGTAATTCCCATGAATGTTACACACATCCTACTTGGGAGACCCTGGCTTTATGATAGAGATGTGCAACATTGCATGTAAAGACCCGTGTAAAAAAAAAATCACTTTTTGGAGAAGTTTCGTTTTGGCCGATAAAAAGTCCCGGTAATTGTTCCTTGGATTTTTCTAAGCACAACGGTATAATCGAAAGTTATTTTTGAGTAAAGCAAAGTCGTCTTTCACCCATTTTCTTCGGAGAAAAATGTGCCGTTTTTCGGTTTTGTACTAAAAGTGGGGGATGAGATTTTGATGTGATTAAATTTCAAAATTTTGGAAATGCCATTGTTTTCAAATGGGGGGTACTTCCTTATTTTCATAAATAAATTAAAGTAAAGAAAACTCAAAAATTATAGTCTTTACTTAACTTTGGTTTATGAAAATAAGTATTGTGGTCACATTTGGGTGTGTAGTGTAATTGGGAGGATATAAGTGTAGTTTGGGGAAAAATTGGAAAAAAACATTTCACTCTCTCTTCTCCTCTCACAGCCGGCTCTTCCTCTCTCCCTTCCTCTCTCAAAAATCTCCCACAAACACACCTCAAATCTCAACCAAAACCAAATTCCTTCAAGGCTCGACCATAAAATCTCCTTCTCTACGTGATTTCAAGCTTGGGTTGTGTTGGTTTTAGCTTGGAAGTGGGTATTTCGGGTTTGGAAGCTCAAGGTCTTGGGTTTTTCATTTTCAACTCATTTGGAGCAAAATTCGTGAGGTAGGGAAACAATTACTACCTCCTCTAGTTGTATACTTGTGATTTGTTGTACATATCTTGTTCTTGGCTTCAATTTCGTTGAAAATCATGTTTTCCCTCTTTATGTGGGTTTTCCTAACTTTGATTCTTTGATCTCCGAAATTGCTTGTTGATTGATGAAATTGGGAGTGAAATTGACCTCCCTCCATGTTTAATTGTTGCCTAGCATCTCTAGTTTGAGCCTAAACTATCCCATTTGTGTTTGGGTTGAAATTCCACACCTTGGAGGTGAAAATCTGTCCATTTTCTGGAAAATGTAGCTGCTGCCCCTGTTTTCCAGCAGCTGCCCCAATTTTCTGGGTGGTTTCCGGTCACCCTTTGACGTCCGTTTGGCCTCCAAACATCCGGTACTTCGCACACTTGAATTATAGCAACGTGGTAACCCCAAAAACCATTTTGAAATCTTTAAACTACGACTTTGACACGTGATTTCATTGGACACCTCGTTATACGTATCGGATACTTATCATATTGAGTTGGTTGGCCCATTTGGCGAAAATTGTGGTGTTTGAAAGAAAAGGGATACATAGAAATGTTTTGATGAACTAAATGCATTGAGATGATGAAAATGGTTTCTATGACTCTAGGGTTCACCCGTTTGGTGTCCCTAGCCATGGGTGAACGGAGCCCACGAAATCCGGCAGGGGTGCACGGAGCTCAAGAAATCCGGCTGAGGGATTCATTCCCTAGTAAATGTAATGGTTGATTTTATGGAAGAGTTGGAAATGGAAATGTTTTGAAGTGAAAATGGCGTTTGACAAACTTTGGATACTTGGACACGAAATTGGACACATATGATGGAAATGTTTTGAAGTGAAAATGGCGTTTGATAAACTTTGGA
>JAXBDA010006503.1:0-20534 GCA_036023075.1 Gaultheria prostrata
ATTATGTCTTCTTGCTTAAAATAGAAATAATTACTAATTCTGTGACCCTAAAGCATCTATTGTTTATGAATATCCTACAGAAATAGCTTACAATACTACTGATCCTTCACATGGATGGGACTATGCACGACATGTAGTTAACCAAAATCCCTACAGCTTTGCTGCCTGGAATTGCTACTACAAAGTAGTTTCAAGGTAATTACTACCTTGTTATGGTTTTGGTAATACATCACTTTAGTATCAATCAGAAAACTGCATCACTTCCTTGTGTAGATCGACTGTCTTCTGCAATATATCTGTGTTTTGAGTTGCATCAGATTGTTGTTTTTTTTTTAAAGGCAAAACCTTCATTAATCTTGAAAAAGATACAAGACTAATAGGGGCAAGGAAAATTCCGAGACCCTCCCCGATTGGCAAGAAACCAACCGAGACGTAAAGAGGCCAAAGCCCAACACCTCAATGGGTCTAAAGATACCCAAATGGAAACAATCAGCACACACCTAAAGGCCAAACAGTGCCCAGGAAAATGGGGCAAGCCCAAAGAAATAAGCCCAAACCCAAACTGCTCAGCCCAAAAACAGACACCAAACAACCCTAATCAGATCCAACCTCCGCTGCATCCACTGCCGATGCTCCACAGCCACCAGCGCCTCCACCAACTACCCAAAGAAGTCGAGAACATCCCAAGCCGTTAGGCCCCGAGGACCGGCCGCATCCAACAACGATGGCTGGGGTATGAAACCGAGCAGCACCGGGTAAAGAGAGAAGGCAGCTGGAGTCGAGCATCAGCTTCAAGCTCGTCCTAACGCTGTTAGGCCTAGAAACCGGAATCACCCAGCAGTGAATCTGGCGAACGCTGCAAAGAAGCCGATGAAGGGGGGAAACATCAGCTCCGAACGAGGAGATGCTGAAATGCATAAATTGGTGGTACCTTTTGTACTTCGATAAAATCGTTCAAGTTCAAACTGTGTCTTAACATTGACTCTTCTGTTTATTCGCAAGGACATGCTGAAATGCATGAAGAGAGTAAGTGAATGGGATGTGTTTGTGATAGACGGATCGCAGATGAGAGCTTCATTGAGATTAGAGAGACAGACATCTATCCTAAGCTGCACAGAAAGGGACACATGACACGGGGAAAATTTCCGACACCTTGGCTGGCACACATTAGTGGAGAAATTATTCTTTGATCTCGGAGTAAGGCCATGTGCTGCTCCACGTGTCGTGATTGGTAAAACCTGCGGGTCTAAATAAGGGAACAAAATGACGTGTTGTGTTGCGATTGATGTGGAGCATTCTTATAAGGGCACTGAATAACCACTTCACATTAGTGACGTTATAGAAGTATTATATTGGTGTATAATATTCACGGGAACCTGTTGGATTCCTATGAATCATACCACATACTCCTCCAAAGGCATAATGGTGCAACCTTTGAACCCTGAAAACACTCTTTTTATGAGCACAACTACCCTAAAGAAGCAACGAGAAATACCACAAGGCCTCGTTTGATTCGGGGACTAAAATAGATAGGATTAACAATCTTGGGACTAGTAGTCCTGGTAGGCTGGTATTAATTTAGTCCAGAATCTTACACAGTCCCACGTTTGATTCAGGAAGGATTGAACTTTGGATATCCCACCCATTGGTTAATCCCATGTTTGGGTCAATCTGGATTAATTCTTAGCACGATAAGTTGACATTCTACCTAAAGTCATATTTCTAGCAACAAACTTTTCTGCATCAAAATCAGCATATAACACCAGTTTCCTTCACCAAGAAATCATATTTCCAGCGACAAAAATTAGTTCTCTGCATCAAAATCAGCATAAAAAAACCAGTCAAGTTTCTGATAGGGATAAACCTAAATTCAACAAAAATTAGATATTTGAGAACAAAAATTAGATATATGAGGCAGTATTGGAATTCTAATTTTTCTACCCAAGAACTGTCGTCTTCTAAAATCGAAACTCAAACAACCATATCAAACAAAACTCAAACAAAACATATCTTAAACATGTACGAATTCTCACAAAGGTCTGTGAAAGTTTTGTGCAAAAAATAAAAAGGGAAAAACATAGGTTAGGGAAAATCGAAATCTAAAAAGAAATCAAAAAACAAAAAACAAATCGCAAAAAATCGAAGACGGAAGATGAAGAACTGAAGAACAACGAACTGAAGGAGAAGGAAATCATTACCTGGTTTCAATTTCAGAGGGGTTTTTTTCGTTGAAATTGCTTCAGGGGGTTGGAGAGAGAGAGAGAGGTCTGGTGTAGAAGAACAGAAAAGAGCTAGGGTGAGTGGCATTTTTTAAAATACTCGATCTTGCCCTTCCCCGGGGATTATTTTGTACCACACGTATAGGGACAAATTTTGTCCCGGAATTAACAATCCCTTGTGTCAAAGTGGGAACCAAACAAAGGAAAACATGGGATTACTCGCGCTTTATCCAATCCTAGGTGTCTAATCCTGGAATCAAACGAGGCCTAATAGACAGCAACATGGTGTTTACTGATAGTGAATGTGATTGATGTTCAACAACTTCAACTCCTGGCTATAATAGTCGTGATGGTGGAAAATCACTATCAAGTTGGCATGAAGGAAAGACCTTGTTCCTTATATAATAGAATTTCTTCCAATTTTGCCCACTTTTATTTGCTTTATATGTTCTTTAGATACTTAGTTGCATCTGAGGTCTTGGAATACATATCGGCAGAGCATCGTAGGGCGATGCAGGAAACTGGACGGGTTGTGTCAATGTTGGTTTTGCTTGTCTGTGTGATTGTGAGAGGGAGGGAGGGAATCAGATTTCCCTTTGGAATGAGGACACTAATTAGTTCACGGTGCGGCGCCCTGCATAGTTGAAGGAATCCATTCAGAGCCCACTTACTCCATCCGTAAATGAACTACGTGTGACCCAACGGTCTTCTCATCCAGATGATTTTGAAGAAATTAGTGTCTAGAACTGGCTAGGCACAGATACCCCATAAGGCCATGGCCTTTGCGCCCATGGTGTCCACGACATTCTTCCTAGTATTTATTAGCTTATTCAAGTTTCTTCCCATATATCCAAGGCCAAGACACTGAGTGTTTTGGTCCTCATAAATATGCTTGAAGCCATGTGGATGTCATTAGGTTAAATGTAGGCTGAAAGAATACCCATGTTTCCAGTCTGCTGGCTGACACATGACTATGCCAAATGACAAGTAATATATATTTATCAGTAACATATCACGTTCATATTCTCTCGTTACTGCATGATATTTTTCCTGCATATCCCCACTGTGTTTTAACTTGTGTAGTATTTCGTTTGCTTTATTTTTTAGATTAGAGAATCGGTATTCAAAACATAGCAAGCTCCTGCATGGCATGCGAGTCAAACACAAAGATAGTATTCCGCCCATTATTATTTCTGGACATCAGCTTAACATGATCAGCCAGCATCAAGCTGCTGCAAGAGAATACCTGGAAGCATACAAACTGATGCCAGACAGTCCCCTGGTCAATCTGTGTGTTGGTATGATTTCTTTCCCCTTTCATTTCATCTATTTGAATTTGTTGGACATTTTTTTTTTTTTTCTAACTTCCGCATACAAACATTTTCCTTTTTCATTCTAGGAACTTCCTTGATCAACTTGGCACTTGGGCTCAGACTTCAGAACAAGCATCAGTGTCTGCTGCAAGGTTTAGCTTTCCTCTACAACAATTTGCGACTTTGTGAAAGCAGCCAGGTTTTACCTTTTTGTTGTTTCATTTAGACTCTTATTTGGATAATGGCTTTTCAATGATTAGGACTGTTAAATTCAAGAACTCTTACTCGAACAATGCTTGGCTGCTGTAGCATTTCCGTTTTTCATAATTCTCGTTTCTCAAAATGCTGCACCCAGTTTCTTTGTCAGTAATGCGGTACGGGAGAGGTATAGATTGGTTATTAACCCGACCCTACACTCTAGTAAACACCTATAAAATCTGGACTCCACTTGTGGGGAGAAGCTCTTAGGATCTGTAATATTTCCCAAGCTTCTGGTGTCGCCTGTATCAAGTAATTCATATGTATGATATCAGAAACCTTTTAGCCTTTACTTGTTTCTGTCTATGATAAATAACACTTGTCCATGCTTCAATACCAATTATCAGACAGTTAAAGGACATTTCTATAGTCAGATGCTGGTCGATGACAGATGCAATGTCCGAAATCATGAATGATATCATGAGATTGATGTCATTGAATCACTTCGTCCCGTATTGAATAGACTGTTTTATCATTCCAAACATAGTAGTCGGTGGTTATGACGTCATTGTGATTACTCTTGCAGGAAGCACTGTATAACATAGCTCGGGCATATCATCATCTCGGTCTTGTTACACTCGCTGCTTCATATTATGAAAAGGTGCTTGCCATCCACGAGAAGGATTATCCAATCCCAAAGCTTCCCAATGAGAATCCTGATACTATGGATGATCAGAAGCAGAAATACTGTGACCTTGGAAGAGAAGCAGCTTACAATCTCCACATGATCTACAAAAAGAGTGGAGCGCTTGATCTTGCTAGGCAGGTATTGAAAGACCATTGCACGCTGTAACTATTGGCAGAAATGATGAGACTATTTATTTCGCTATTTGCAAATTGGATTATAAAAGGTGCATCCTTTGGTCAATGTGAGTTTGAAGTTTCTTTAGATGGTGATCATAAAAGTTACATTTTGGGAATTTGGTACCGGGGGGAATTTTATTCCATTCATTCTGCTGAAACTGATCCAATTATGAATGAACTAAAGAAACGTTTGACCATGACCCATGGCGTGCATTGCATCTTCCAGAGAGGCAGCACCACGTTGCACGATCAATGGGCCCATGGCATGCATTGCATCTCCCGCAACCGCTACACTCCCTTCTCCAAACCTCCTTAGCAATAAGTTCCATGGCGCGCAATAATGCAGTGGAGTGAGAAATAAGTGATCCAGGTCGCTATTCCTTATCATCTCTAGCTCTTCTTCAGGGAACCCTGTTTGTGTTTTGATACTTGATTGTTGAACGAGCTTGGAATCATTTGAAACCATAAACCAATCAAATTAAAAAGAGGAACTATGGTTCATCTGCTATAAAATTCATAAGCCTGTTTGGATGGTGAATTTCTTGATGAATGTTGATCATGTACTTACACTGGTAGGTAGAGTGACTGAATACCTTGAGAAGTCCAATGGCGAGTAATAAACCAGTAAACCAAGTTGCAATTGATTGGCAATTTCCCTAATTGAACACTGCCTTTGATCATTATAACAAACTTGTTTTGAAATTTATGACCACTTGGATACCTTGTAAAACCCTCTACTGCACAAGTAGAGAAAAGGCTCGTAGACTTGATCCAAAAAAATTTGCCTCTTCTGAGTTTACTCCATTGCATCCTATCACAGCCTTTTCTTTACGAACAAGAATGTCCTGTTTTTCTGGGTTGATTTGAAGGTAAAAAACAACTAAAGAAGGGTTGATTTAATTCCCCTGAAATTTAAGTATAATCCAGCAACGAAAATAGAAGTTGTCCTTGGCATGAAGAACAGTTCCATCATCAATTTCTACGTTTCCAGATCTGGTGGGTGATGGTGGTGGGTTAATAAATATCTGTTTTTTCGACTGCGTTTTTGGTCATCCGAGTTGTCTTATGCTTGCTGTGGTCACGTGGTTAGCTGGCTCCGTCGGTTTTGTTTGCTGTTAATCTGGTTCAAATCTAGACGACCCGTAAAGAGTTTCACTCTCCTTCCTCGTCGACTCACACTAAACCCGACTTTGGTTCGGTTTGTTTTACGCATCCGATCTGTTTGCGTCTTGCAGTATGTGTTAGCGAGCTTGAGGCTTATGTTGAGAAGATTGAGAGAGCTCTCTTACTTCAGTGCTTTTTAGTTTTTTCACCTGTTTTTCTGGTTGTTTTTACTAGATTTCTATCGGTGTAATTTGGATGGAGTCGTTGCAAGTGCCGCTGGTTTTTATGAATGCGAAAGCTTTTCCTCTGTTCAAAATAAAAAGATAGGAAGTAAAAGGATCTAATTTGATAGCTAGCCCATTGCATCCGATAAGTACAGTGTTGAGAGGCAAATCGTCAGCTACCCTAGAACGTATTTTAGTCGTTGAGTCGTATCTATTGCGATAGATAGGTGTTATACGGTGAAGTAGATGCTAGTGTCTTTGTAAGTATGTGACATTTGCCTAGCTTCTTTGCAAGTTTACAATTCACGATTTCTTTTGTCCAATTTTTACACAAACCTACCTCGGAACCTCATAGGTTTGGTTTAACATAAAGTTGCAGATTAGAACTTCTTTTCGAATAATTTCTATATTTGAAGCATATATAGATGGGGTATAGAGAAATTTCACACTACTCCAAGGATAACTAAACAGAATTAAAGATACATTTCAAAGTAACGTATAACTAGCAACATAGCTATCAAGATCAAAGTATTTGCATTACAAAGTGAAAATAAACATTCTGGTCGTTTAGTATTATTACAATCGATGGAGGTATAAAATATCGAGAGGCAGCCACAATCATAACGGGTATGACCAAGTCGGTCACGGTAGAAGAGAATCATCACAATAATGCAGACAAGTTTCACAAACATTGACGAAGTCTCAAGCAGCGACCCAAGTGCATAAGTTTTTGTAGAAACTTGCACAAGCCTTGTCCTCCGTTGCCTCACATATTCTTCAATTGCAAATTCTATGCTTGTACCACTATTACTACCGGAAGCTTGTTGAGCATGTGCTAAGCGTCTAGCTAAGACAACAGCGTCCTCCAATGCGATGGACCCTCCTTGTCCAAGAAATGGACCCATTACATGCATGGCATCTCCAGCAACTGTCACTGTTCCTTTCCTAAATGTTGGGTTGAGCAACTCCCATGGGGCTCGGTATCTGGTGCCATTCAGTGTCAACGAATCAACGTCGCATTTCTCTATCATCTCTATCATTTCTCTTGGAAATCCCTTCACCGACTCCAGAGTTGACCATCTAATATTTTGGGCATCTTTTGAAATGGTTAAATCTGTGTGATGTTTAATTAATACATAGATTTTGTGGTGAGAAGGAAATCAACACAGAAGTACTAAGCATTTCGACTATATGTATATATGCAAGAACTCCAAATCCAATCCAAAGAGTTGAGTTATTAGGTAGAAAAGTCCCAGTTAACTTCTGCACATTTTTCTATGGCCCAAGTTGCTGCTGATGTGTCTTGTTCGCTAGAGTTGCAAAACGAACCAAACTGCTCCAGTTCGAGTTTGTTTGGCATTACTGAACATGCCAAGCTAGAAATCATTTTGAAGGTTGTTAAGCTTTCAAACCATGGTTGAACAAGCTATTACTTGGCTTGTCTGACTTATGATATGTATACGACTTTTGGCTGCATATCAAGTTTTTCATGCACCAAACACATTGAAATTGATTATTATTAGGTGTGCAAGATCGTTGTTTCCAAACAACTGCTTCTTTCTCTTTTCAGTTCCATTGAGATCAATTGTGCTGATGTTTTCAGTAGGTAAGGTTCAAATTGCTCAGGGAGAAACTAAGTGTGTTATCCACCTCCTCAGTTTTATGTGGAATATTAGTGAACATAGTCGCTAAGGTTGGTTATTTTGGTGGGAGATAGCAGTGGATAATTAAGCATGACTATAGTTGTTGTCACGCCCTCAATTTTCAACATAAATAAATAAATATTTTTCTCTGTGAGATATCTTAATAACTCATAGATTAGTCCCAAAAGTCATCTCACACTACTATATTGACAATAAACGACAAATCTAATTTCGGTATCCGTGTCTCATATAAATCGTTCCTCCAAAAATGTTACATTCTTTAAAAAAAAAAGAGATTTAAATACAACTTTGAATTCAAATGATGAGATTTCTGATGATGAAAATGCTTTCATGCCATGCTTCAGTAATATCATGCATCCCTCGCATCTCAATTCATGCCGCTTGGTTATACCTGAAAGGCTGAAACAGCAAAGGGGTGAGCATTCACTTCACCCAGTAGGTATCCACTTCTTTGTTTCAGACACACAAATGCACGATTTCATTATAAGGGGTTGATCAATCTTCTAACTACTCATTCACAATTTAGGATCCTGAATTTTGACAAAAGTTTGAAAGAAAGTTAGATAATTGGATCAAGTACTTAAAATTGTACGATTGACTTGAATTGTTTTTGAAATGACTCAAAGAATAATTTTAGAACTAATGGACGGTTTGGATTATTTGTGTGTATCTTCTAAGTGGGACTCACAGACCCATCTCGCACAATCTATAGAGTAGAGTAGTCTTCCCAAAATATAGAAGAGAGAGAAAAATGAGTGGGACTGATCAATGGGGCCCACATGAAAAAGTTGAAACTGGATTTTGAAACCCCAAACCGAACGTGTGTCCTTCCTCTTTGATCCATGCAATTGTGTCACGTCTTGAAACTAGTTTTCTGACTGTTAACCGTGCAAAATATTGTATATTGCTTTTTAAATTACAATTTTACCCTCTACCCTCGAAACTTTTCCACATTCCCCGAGGGTTGGTTTTTTACAATAATGCTACCTTTACACCGTATTGATTACACCCTCGCTTACACCCCAATCCGATTCCCGTCACGTGTTCTCTCTCTTTCTCCCTGACTCTCTCTCTCTCTCTCTAACTCCTTTACTCGCCCTCACTTTTTTCTTATTTTTTATTTTTAAGAAATTAAAATTTTTATTTTTCATATCAAATGTTAAAATATATATTTTAAGGTCCCACTTTTATTTTTCACCCCCCACTTTTATTTTTCTATGAGGTCCTCACGAAGTCTTTATATTAAGGTCCTCATTATATCATATATATATATATATATACACACACACACATATAGGAAGAGCTTTCCATCCACACCACTAAGATCCGGACCCCGTCCGGACCTCGTAGTTCCGGACCAAATTTCGATGATCTGAACCGCTCAATGTGTTTAAAATGTACTTTTAAGGTCCAACGCGAGCATTCATTCAAAAAATATAGGGAAGGGCTTGATCCAAGCAGTTTTTCATAAACCTTTCTGATATTTTTTCTTTGCTGATTTCTCACATTGACCCTTAAAAATATCTTTTAAACATATTGGACGATTCGGATCATGAAAATTTGATCGGGAAAGTGGGGTGTGGACGTTAGGTTCGCATTTTAGGGTGTGTATAGGGAAGCTCTTCCTATATATAAATTTTAAGGTCCAACAAGAGGATTTGTCAAAAAAAAATTACCCGGAAGGGCTTGATCTCGAACAAAAAATCCCTCACATAAGCTATATAAGGGATCCCTTACTAGAAATGCTTCCTATATATATATCAGTGCACTTCCAGTCCGGACGTCCGGACTGGAAGAAAATCCGGACCACTCTGTTTTCGTCACTTTCCGGACCAAATCTCAACGATCCGAACCGTTAGATGCGTTTAAAACGTGTTTTTAAGGTCTAACGCAGTTTTTGTTAAACACGCTTAAAAACGCAATATATAGCGTGTTTAACAAAAACTGCTCCGATCAACCCTTTCCGAGTGTTTTTTTTTAACAAATCCTCGTGTTGGACCTTAAAAACATGTTTTAAACACATCTAACGGTTTGGATCGTCGAAATTTGGTCCGGAAAGTGACGAAAACAGAGTGGTCCGGATTTCCTTCCAGTCCGGACGTCCGGACTGGAAGTGCACTGTATATATATATATATAAATATTATATATATATATATATATATAGGAATAGGATCTTATAAGGGCTCCCTTACATAGCTTATGTAAGGGATTTTTCGTTCGAGATTGAATTTCAACGATCCGAACCGTTAGATGCGTTTAGAATGTGTTTTTAAGGTTCAACGCGAGGATTCGTAAAAAAAAATAATTTTTAAGATATAGGATTTTTTTTCCGCTAACTTTGAACTCGTAAATTTTACCTGATTTGAGCTCATAAATATCAATTGGTTTGAAATTGTAAATTTAAAGGTATTTACCCGACAAGGGTCGAGATCACTACACTTTTCTGTGTTGGGAAAAAGTTGATATACATCTGCAGGCTTAGCTTGAGCACCGAGAACATAAAATTTTTCTGAGTGATTTATTTTATTTTATTGAGAGCAATGTAATTTGTTAGGAATTTTTTTTTCTTACTCTATTTGTCCCTTTTTAATACTCCATCCGTCCCTTTTATAGTGTGTACATTTTCATTTTGGGCTGTCCCTTAATAAGTGTGTAATAAAAAGTTAGTGGGTATTATTATATGGATAAAGGTAAGTAATGGAAAGTAGATGTAAAAGTTGTTGTGAGAGAAAAATAGTTGGAATTCCTAGGTAACACACTTAAAAAGGGACGGAGGGAGTAGTTAAGTAGTATTTTACTTTGAGCAGTCCCTCAATAGTGTGTTTTGAAAAGTTAATGGGTAAAATTAAGTTTGTGCAATTATTATTTTGCCCATTTGAAAAATTAATGGGTAAAGAGTTACAGCCCGTTTGGATGGTGTATTAGTTTTAGAGGGATGAAATAGTAACGGGTGATTATATAGTAGAGGAGATTAAATAAGAAGGGTGGTCTCACACTGTTGTGACATATAAGAAGGGGGGATTAAATAGTCGATGGTTTTGATGAATGATTGAAAATGGGGGATGAGGGTAGGTAGATAATGTAAAAATTTGTCAAACGACGTTTTTGCCCTTGTGAATGCACATTTTAGATTATACATTTACATAATTACATAAATACAAAAATTAATTATTTTTACATATTTGTCAACAATTAAGTTGTTAGGGATTTGATTTTGATGATGATGTTTGTCATTAGAGTGCGTGATTTTCAATTATGTTGATTAAAATGTTAGTGTCATTTTGATTGTTGTTGGGTTTACAAGTTTGAGATGTTCTTGTGTTGGAATTTTATAAAGTTCATTTTTCTAACCCACTGGATCGAATCAATTTCTTTGGGCCTTAATAAAATCATTGAGCCATGTTGATTTCACATGGAATATCCTTTATTGGACTTATCCCTATTGGGCCATAAAAGGATTAGCGGGTTAATGGTGCAAAGTCCACTAGGTGAGCCTAGTTGAGGCTCCCGGAAGCGAAGCAAGGCGACCCTGTTGACCAGATTGGTGTGCACAGTCTCGGTATTTCTGCGAGAACTTTTTCATCGGAGCTTCGTTTGGGACGAGTTATATATCAAATCGAAGAGGACTCAAAGAGCTACAACTTTGTAGTTTTTGCACTATTCCTAATTCGGCCTCGAACTTACCTAGATTCTGTGAACAACGTCGAAAGTACAAAATTGCTATTTCTTTGCCCAGAAACAGAACACACTCTGTTTTGTTCTTGCTCTGTTTTGTTTCGACTCTCTCTCTAGATTTTAATCATGGGACTACGATATGTCCTATGGTTTTTCATCAATCAAATTATGCCAAATATATTCTCTCTCTTTTATTTATTATTTGTCACTCTCAATTTGAAATTTACAGGGCAAATTGAATTAGCTGTATTCCTAAATTTTGAAACTTGAAAAAGGGAGATTTGCTAATTTTGAGAGATTTGTAATTACTACAAATCCTCGTTGGACTATTTGAAATATGAGAGCATATATTTTTAACCCAATATTTGTCTGGTTCATATGTTGACTTTGTGGCCAGAGAAATCAAAGCAAATCATATTCTGATCGTTGAGCCGTAAAGGAGAAAGTATGTGATTAATTAATATGAACGTTGGAGCTGTCATTGGAAGAGCTTGTGAGTTTCATTCTTGGCTATTTAAAAGAAGTCTTTCATCAGAGCAGAATCAAGCCTCCAAGGGATTCAATCGTTCAACACTCAAAGAATTCAAGTCTAAGATAGACACTGTAGATTATCTTCTTCAGACTTTAGAAAGAGAGTTTTTCATTGTAGAATTTTTATACTCTCTGTGTGTGAGCCTACACTTGTAAATTCAGCCTTACTTAGAGGGATTGAATCACACCACATATAAACCCACCTTGTGAGAGAGGGAACCCAATCCACTGTGTTGTCAGTTAGGATTTTGTTCCTCCATTTACTGGGTAGAATTTGGTTGTGAGTTTTGTAAACTGGTCTGCGTGTACCAATGGTTTGAGTTTCGTGGACTGGTCTGCGTGTACTAGTGTGAGAAGTTTGTTGTCTGGTCTGCATGTACCAGAGGAGTTGTTGTAAAGGGGTGTTGGCCCCTGTGAAATCCAACCCAGGTGTAAGTACTAAGAACATAGTGGATACCGGTGAGTGTTCACGAAGAACATCACTGAAGAGATACAAATCAGAGTAAAGTGTGGTGTGGTAAACATGTGTCTCGTGACATTTCTCATTATCATCATAAACATTCTTGTTCAAATTTATTTAAAGTGTTGACTGCTACCGACTTTTGGGCCTACAATCATTTCAATCCACTCATATGGCATTACTTCCGACCACCGGGCCTACAATCCATCACTCGAAAGCTATTGGTCTGTTTCCGTCCTCATTTCAACTGACAGTACCAACCTTTCCGCTCGAGATCCTGGCTGTCTTATATCAAGGCCCATGTTACAAGATATAAGGTCCGTCCATCCCGCTACTCACTCGAACATAGTCTCGGCCATCTTATATCAAGGCGCACACTACAAGATATAAGGTTCGTTCACCATGTGTTGTGCAAGCTTAGCCCTAACCACCAAGTTTTCTCTGCAAAGTTGGGGCGGCGCTATGGCTGCACTACCGTATTCATTTCCATTCTTTTCAAAAATCATTTCCATTTTCATCTCTTTTTCTCGTGTTACTATTCATCTTAAGGCTGAACAAAGAAAACAAAGAACCGAACCGAACCAAACCGAAGAACCGAGCCGAACTGGTTTATTTTTTCGGTTCTTCTGTAGACCGGTCCGGTTTTCGGTTCTATGAACTTGAGAAATTTAGGCACCGGTTCGGTTCCCAGTTCTTAAAATTTTAACCCCGGTTCGAACCGAACCAAACTGGTTTTATATATAAACATAAAATATATAATATATATACTCTTATTAGTAAAAGAGAAAAGGGTGGGAATCAAACCCTGTCCATTCAGGAGAGAGTCCAAGCACTTAACCGCTCTGCCAACCACAATTTTATGCTTAGCATAGGAAATAATTATACTTATTACTTGCTACTGATACCTGTATATATATACACTTTCACGACTTCCAACCACAAAAAACCCCTAAAATGTTTTCCTCCCAATCTCTAAATCACTTGTACGACGACCCTCTCTCTCCCCCCCCGTTAGATCGATGATGATGTCATGGTTTTCGAGATCGGTATGTAGATCGATGATGCTGTGGTGTATATCTCTCTCCATTCGTGTATGTACGTATGTTCGACGATGATGTTCGTGTTCGAGATCGGAGTTTCCGGCTGTTTGTATATGACTGCATGTATATCTTGAATGATTCATGTATGTAGATTGATTTCTATCTTTGAACTGAGATCAATTTGTATCTATAACGATCTGTGTGTGTATAACTAAACGGGCATAGATTTGTATCTTGTTTGGATCGTTTTGTTTGTTTGTGAAACGAGTAGATCGTTTGTTTGTATCTCATTATATGAGTTTAGATCGATTCGTGTATGTAGATATGTATGTACATGCCGTCGTGTGTGCAAATTTCTCTCCCCCCCTTCAGATCTGGTGTATATCTATGTTGTTTACTTTTTTTTTTAACTGGTATGTATGGTTTTATTTAGTCAGTCAGTTTCGATCTCTTCTCTCTCCCCTGAACCGAACTGAACCGACCCCTCAACCCGGGAGGAACTGAACCGATCTCGAACCGATCTCTAAGTAACCGGTTTCAGTTCCATTCTTTCTCCGAACCCGTTTTTTTCCGGTTCAGCAAAAAACATCCCTGAACCGGACCAAACCGAACCGGTTACACCCCTAATTCATCTCGAAAATTGTGTCGTGTAAATCTCTTTTCGTGTCGTGAATATGCACATGTCTCAAAAATCTCTTTTTGTAAAAATATAACTTTTTCTCGTAATTCGCGTTTCAAAAATCAACGTTTCCTCGTTGAACATGTTTTTCCATACCTCAGTATTTCCTCGTAAAATGTGTCTCTTAAAATATCATTTCTCGACAAATATAATAACCAGGAAAGTTCCAGGCAGAGGGGTCGGAATATCCAGTTAATAGCACCCATCCTCATTCTAGACAGACTTTCAAGGGTGTTAGTCTTGAGTCATTCCAAACTCTCAAGTTAGTCATAAAACATTGTGGACGGTCGTGGAAAACGGCCCACGCGGTTTTGTTTGAAAAGGGAAAAGAGGCGAATTTTAGGGAAAAAAGAATTTAGAGTCGCCACCCAGGGTTTAATTTTTAGAAAATGTCAGGTACCCGAGGAACCGTTTAGAAAAATAATATGACTCTTTTTGTGCCGCTGAAAAAGGGGTTTGGTCTGCGAAAAATTAGAGATTTTGGGTTCGGGAGCCAGGTTACCCGTGGGGAAGGTTTTGTTCGAAAAATGCACCCCACGTGCCCGATAAAATCGGTCTCTACTAGATATTTTGGGATTTTTGAAAAACTTTTTACTGTCGAACTTTATTCAAATAAACAATTGATAATAACATAAATAACAAAAAGCAAGTAAACAATTAATGAAAATAATTGACAGATAAGCAATAAACACATGAGCATGTATGAATGATGCGAGAAAATAATTAAAACAGAAAAACTCCAACATTACCCACTGTCCGAGCAACAAAGCTGATTTTTGAAATTTTTGATTTGCAAGACAGTACTGTGCGGTACTATGGTAGTACTGTTTAGTTAAAATCGTGGTACCGTATGGTACTGAACTGTGCTGGACAGTGAGAAAAGCTTGGTTTTGGACAGTAGAAGGAAAGCTTAGTGTTTTCAGTACATAGTTTTGCAAAACTTGACATTTTGGAGTGAAAAATTTGGTTTCTCATGAGAGAAAAGCCATGTACCGAGACTTCAAAATCATGTTTTTGATTGGAAATGTGCCAGAAAATACCTTACCACCCTACGACATTGATTGGCCGAGAGAAACAAGGCTCCAAAATATTTGGTTTGAACAGAAGTGCCGCGCGGCATTATGGAAGTACCGTACAACACTACTGTAAAACTTCCATATTCTTATGGCTGGTTTTTGTTGAGCATTGTTGGTATACCAAGCTCAAGGGAGGTATAAGGAACCTCCTTGAACTTGGCCTTACCCTCAGAATACCAAAGTGATTGACTTCGGTGGCGAAACAAAGGTTTTTACCTTCGGGAATGAAGCTTTGAAGCGAATACTCGAACTAGAACTTGAAATTTGGTTGTGTGAGTGTTAAATGGACCTGGTAAAGTTGGGAAATTAGGGTCTTGAGTAGTGGGTATGAGTAGAGGTGGTAGGAAGAGTGGCTGACGGTGATTTCGGACGTGGTTTGGGTTTTTTGAAGTGGAGTTTGGACAGGGTAACGACTGAAAGGGGTTCTAACAGAGCTTTGGGCTGTTCCTCTATGGAGTTCTCCTCTCTTTTTTGTTGTCTCTCCTCCTTTTTTTTTGTTCTCTGAGATGGATCGGGTATTTGTAGGGGGGAGCCGAGAGAGGCGTAATCATGGAAGGTCAAGTTTACACTCCAAAATGGTAGGCTACACGGCACCCTTGCGTGCCTTAGGGACCAAGAACGCAACAGGAATCGGTTTTCCTTCAGAGAGAGCTGCTGGTAACGTGTTGCAGGTTTGATTGATGTTTGACAGTGCCGTGCGGTATAGTTGACTGGGTCAACTGTGCCGTGCGGTGCAAACATGAGTAATGGCTGGGTTTTTGGGCTAAAATTGGTCACACGGGACTTGAGGGAGTATGGCACGATACAGTGGACTGGGTTGACTTTGTTCTTTGTTCAAGTATTGCTTCAAAACTCCATTCGGGCGTTTCTTTTCGTCATCGGGACTTTTAAAGATGTCCGAAGCTTCCAAATTGGGGTGTCTACAGTTGCCCCTCTTTGACGAGACTCGAGTATCATCGGGTGATTCAAGTTGCGTCAAAGATTATAGACGACCCAATTCCGTTGCCTCAGATATCCTTAGACACAGAAAGACATGTAAATAATTATGTATGCGGTCGCGCTTTTTCAAGCTGCCTACGTACCTTTTAGCAAGGATCAGACCAGCGTAGTTCTGCGGGGCTTGTCATGCAATGTGAAAAGTTGACACCTCATTTTTCAACGAGGGAATAACGAATGATGTTTGGTGAACAAAAGTCAATGCCGTAGTGGGCTTACATGAAAATATTTAAAATGCCGTGAAACTTTTTCAAAATGCCGTGTAAGGGCTTACATGAAAACTTTTAAACGAGGAATGCCGTACGAGAGCTTACATGAAAACTTTTAAATGCCGTGTAATGACTTACATAAAACTTTTAAACGCCGTGTAAGGGTTTACATGAAAACTTTTAAATGCCGTGTAAGGACTTACATTAAACTTTTAAACGCCGTGTAAGGGCTTACATGAAAACTTTTAAATGCCATGTAAGGACTTACTTTAAACTTTTAAACGTCGTGTAAGGGCTTACATGAAAACTTTTAAATGCCGTGTAAGGACTTACATTAAACTTTTAAACGAGGAATGCCGTACGAGGGCTTACATAAAAACTTTTTAGAAGAGAAGTGCCGTACAAGGGCTTACATAAAAACTTTTTAGAAGATGAATGCCGTACGAGGGCTTACATAAAAACTTCGATGATGCTTGCAATTTCCCGGAGAATGCCGTAGAAGGCTCAAGGATAATTTTTAAAAAAAAATATGCCGTGGAAGGCTTTGAAAATTATTTAATTTAAAATTCGAATTTTTATTTATGAAAATTCGGGTTATTACAGTATTTAACACCATGATTGTGAAGATGTGGAGAAATTACAATAAATCACCGGGAAATGCTACAATACACAACCCTATCTGGATGTGTATGATACACATTCCTAAAAATGGTACTAATCGATTACCTTTTGTGAATAAAAAAAAGTTACGATTTTGTTGTATAAGAGTTAGGGGTGTCCACGGATCGGATCCGGATCCGATCCGCTCAAAGCGGATTGTGGTTTTTAAGATCCGGAACCGATCCGTAGGTGACATACGGATGGATCGGATCGGATCGGATCGGGCGGATTTGATAGATTAAAGAAGGATTATTGCGCGGATTGAGCGGATCGAGCGGATCCGATCCGATCCGGTCAAAACGGATTTGGGTTTTTAGGATCCGCAACCCATCTATGCATACCTCGGATGGATCAACGGATGGTTCAGATCGGTCGGATTGGCGGATCGGATGATCCGCTGGACAGCCCTAATAAGAGTTACAATTTTTTCTCGTATAAAAGTTACGAGATGCACCAAAATGTTATGAATCATATTTCTGAAAAGTAATGAATTTTTAATATAAAAGTTACGAGACACTAAAAAATGTTACAATTGTCATAAGGTGACACAATATTGACCATACAGTATGTGTATATGATGCACACCTTTAATGAGTGTATATTGTAACTATTCGCTTAATTGCCTACTCCTTCTGCCTAAAGCTTTATTGTTTTGCAATGCTAATTGATAGTACATTGGAAACTACAATTAAAACTGCTTCTTCCTCACTACCCCTCCAAACCCTATTTTTGCTTATCATTTAAAACTAAACCCGTCATCTCTGTAAAAGAGGCTAGATTGAGGACAGAGAATCCCGGCTGTCAAGTTCAAAACACCGGTGAAATTGCCGCAGGAACTTCCAGCGATGCTACCCGAGATTCCGTTGGTGATGGAGGGGTATAGTTAGTTGGAATCGTCAAGCCATGCATCACCCATCCCTGCTTCCTTAATATTAGGAGGCAACATGGTTTCATTTTCCGTAGCAAAAGAGTCATAATCCGTGGAATACGCCAAGCCCTGAAGCTGCAATATTTCTCTCTCATCTGGAAAATTATTTGGTAGTCCCATGGCTTCACCTGTGTTTTGAAACAACCCCGTGTTAGTTATTGGAAAGGAAAGATGCTTGAGACATAGATGTGGACAATTGTGCCTGTGCGGTGTATGTGGGTTCCATGTGCTTCGTAGGAGATTCAAAGATATTGGATGATTCTTGACACATTTATGTTTAAATTTGTGTTTGGAGACAGGACATCTGCGCACGGCGTACGTAGAGAGCAATCTTATACGAAAAATTCTAAAATTAGTCCAATAAGCTGTCGTTAAGGTTTAAAAAATGTACTGAAATGTTTGAATGACATATAAAAGTTTGTGAATGTGTTTTAAAATGTGTAAAAAGTACAGTACTGAAATTTGTGTTTTCTTGTGTTTTTTTTTTCTTTCTTTAGTTTAAAAAATAGAAGAACTCTTAAAACTTTAATGGCTTGTGCTCGCAGTTGCAAAAACTATGAACCCTTGGAGTTTTAATTTGCAATAGGACTAGAAAATGTCACATCAATTTGAAAAGATTTTACGAGGACAAGAGGGTTTAGTTACTTTTGTCTAAACAACAGCAGAAAGTAGTGAAAACGTTTTCCAGAAATAAAAACAAACAGAGACTTTGACAGAGAATAATTCTGTTTGTATGACATTACCTTGTTTCGAGAAGTTCGATGCTGTTGTAAGGGAGTCAAGACTGCTAATGGCGGCAAAGGTACCCGTCGAAAATGCATTATATCTCGGCGCATTTAGCCATGATCCTTGCCAAGCTGTTAGTACATCCAGACATAGTGGTTGAAGTGGCGGATGCGGCAATGGTGGTGCTGTAGTTGTAGGTTCGTAAACGAGTTGAGCTGAAGCCGAGGAGCCAGGTGGTGTTTGAAAAGGGTTGAGAACTTTTAGCTTGGATTCCCGAACATGTCTGGCTTCGGCTTCAAGCCGAGTACCCTCCCACTGAGCCATGTGACGAAGGTTGGCAGCGTCCTTCAACTGGTCAGGACCGAGGTCGTGGCTCTTCAGCTTATGAGTCACCGGATCGATTCCCATCTTGGTTAACTTCTTTTTGAGGTGTGTGTTCCAGTGATTCTTGATCTCATTATCGTTCTCTTTGGCAAATGAGCTGCTATTACTGACCATCTGAATAAAATCACCTCAGTTAGTGTTTTAACTTAGTTTTCACAATAATGTGATACGGTCTGATCGATATCGACAGATATGCGGCCGTATAACGATACTGTTATGTACGTATCATGATATCATCACTCTCTATTCTATGGGAACAAATACACATTATGAAATTATACATTACAGTATTTTGCTATCAATCTAGTCATACAATCGGGCCTCTTTCTTTGGGGTGTTTGAAAGGCTCATTTTTAACTTTTGACTTTTTAACCTTTTGGATTATGATTAGAATGTATTTTGAATATAGTATAATTTGAAAAAAATGTGCAAAATGTATTTTGCAACAGGAGTTGTGTTTGAGAGATATTGGTAGAATACATTCTATAGGTATTTTTTGTTAACCAAAATGGGAGAAGTGAAAAGTAAGAAGTCAAAAAGCTCATACGGTCCTACCATATTTTTTACTTCCGCTCTCCAAATCACAAAATTCAGAACACATTTTGACAAAATGAGGTTGCCAAACAGCAAAAACTAAAAAATGCGAAAATAAAAATGTTAAAATTAGGTTGCCAAACAGGCCCTTCGTATGCTTAAAATATGGGGTCAGGTGTGGATTAATATAGAGGCAGGGACGGAGCCCAGACCCGGCTACAGAGGTGGCACCTTTCAATAAAAACTTCTTACATGTTATGTGGAAAAATATGAAGGAAAAATTTAATTAGAAAGTCATCTAATTAGGTGTTGTTATGGGTTTTTTTTGTGAAAAATTAATAAAGGCTTCCTCCAACTCTCTTAATGGTATTCAAATACAACCATAAAATATTAATTTTTCTTTTTTCCAACCAACCTCGCGAAATAAAATTGACAAGTAGCTCCAACAGTCATTGCTTTCTGCTTTTTTCCTTGGCGAAGGTAATAAAATTAAATTAAATAAATTGACAAGTTTTATGGATGCCTGAGACAATGAGAAATCTCTCTTTCATTATGGGAGCTGATTTTGGGGCTCAATTTTTTGATGCAAGCACTCCAAAATTTAATGAAGTTACAAAACTACCCTTTTCAAAATATAAAAATTACTGGAGGCACTCCACCCCGAAATTATCTCCTCATTTACTTGAGGCATTCCTAACGGAAATATGAACCAAAACCTCTTTCCGTTGGCAGCAGATCCTCTGTCTAAAGCTACCTGTCCGACACCTCTATCCCACGCCCTTAGTGCTGCCATGCACGTCACCCTTTTTATCGGCAACTCTGTTAATGGCATTGTTAACTCAAGGCAATTGTTACTTTTTTTTTTTTACAATATCCTTCGGATAAAAAAAATAAAGTATTCCACGTTTAATTTCTTTTTTTTTTTGCACGAAATTAAAATACTAGTAGAGATCTTTCTTTCGATGCGCAAAAATTTAAAAAATTATATACAAAAGTATTTTACATTGTTGGTTTATTGAGTGGGCTTTGTAATATCCTTCGGATCAAAA
>JAXBDA010006504.1:0-20529 GCA_036023075.1 Gaultheria prostrata
ATAAATAATATATTTATTATTTAACTTTCTTATAGGGTTATCTTGAAGAGGCCCGCATGTTTGGGCCAGCCCAATTTCTTGACTTATTTGCAAGTTAATTTCGGCCCAACGTATTTTCTTGGTCTTCTACGAATATCAAACGGACTAAGCCCATAAATTTGACGGGACCCAATTATTCATTTGAAAGTGTTGACCAAGGTTTGACTTTTAATTAATCAAGATTATTTATTCACCTCAATTAATCGGACGGTGATTAAGTCGTGCCGAAATTTTAGTGTCTACATTACCATATATGTCTGCTTTGATGGCATGATATATGTATACATTTTTTGTAATCTGTCGCTGGTATTGGCATGAAACAGAAGCCAGATTGCAACATACTACCGTATATGTTCTGCTTTGCTGGTATGATACAGAGTACAAATGTACACATATTTGGTAATCTGTTGCTGTTATTAGAATGAAACAGATGCAAGATTGCAACAGATTACCATATATGTTTGTTTTGTTAGCATGATACAAAGTACATATCTACATATATTTGGTAATCTGTAACTGTTATTGGCATGAAACGGTGGCTAGATGGCAACAAATTACCATATATGTTTATTTTTTGGCATGAAATAGAGGACATATTGCAACAGATTACCATATATGTCTGTTTTTCAACAGATAACCGTATATGTGCTAATCAATGAAAAAAAAATCGAAAAAGACGTATTTTGTGTTAACAGATGACGTTCTGAGCAACCAGATCTTTAAAAAAAAAAAGCTTTTTTTAAAAGGACATAGTATAGGGGTTATTCATGCAATACGGACATCAACTTTTCCTTTAATGCCAACAGGACATTTGGGCAATGGGTGACAAAAATACCCTCGGGAAGGGCCTTGTTTGGCTAACACAAAATGAATTTTTTTATTTTTTTTTCATATCTGACTGCGCAGATAACGTAATCTGTTGACCATCCGGGAAGGGCCTTGTTTGGCTAACACAGAAAATGATTTTTCATTTTTTTCAGATCTGGTTGTGCAGATAACATTATCTGTTATCACAAAATATGTCTTTTTCCTACTTTTTTCCCCGATTAACATAAAATATGTCTTTTTTTCTTTTCAAGCAAAAAAAAAAAAAAAAAGTCGTGCAAACTAAATTTTTTGTCCCAAAATGGTGCTTTTTTTTTTATTGTTCCCAAATAAATGACCGTTATAAAAAGTTAACAAATAAAATTTGGTACTTCTTTTTTTTTTTTTAAGATTTTTTGAAATGTAAAAAATTGAAATTCTTCAATTTATTTTTATCAAATAAAATCAACAAATTACCAAATATGTGTAAATCTATACTCTGTATCATGCCAGCAAAGCAAACATATATGGTAGTCTGTTGCAATCTGACATTTGTTTCATGAAAAAACAACAACAGATTATCAAATATGTATACATCTGCACTTTGTATCATGCCAGCAAATCAGATAGATATGGTAGTTTATTGTAATTTGACATCCGTTTCATGACAATACAGCAACAGATTACCAAATATGTGTAGATCTGTATTTTGTATCATGCCAATAAGACATACATATATGGTAGTCTGTTACAATATGGACTTTGTTTCATGCAAAAAATAGCAACAGATTACCAAATATGTACACATCTTTACCCTGTATCATACCAGCAAGGCAGACATATGGTAGTCTGTTGCTATCTGGGCTCTGTTTCATGCCAATAACAGCAAACTGATTGCCAAATATGTGTAGATCTGTAACATATTACTAAATATGTGTAGATCTATACTCTATAGCATGCCAGCAAGATAGATATATATGGTAGTCTGTTGCAATCTGGCCTCTGTTTCATGATAATAGCAGCAACAGATTACTAAATATGTGTACATCTATACTTTGTATCATGCCTGCAAGGCAGACATATTTGGTAGTCTGCTATAATCTGGTCATTGTTTCATGCCAAAAACAGCAACAGATTACCAAATATGTGTACATATGTACTCTATAATGCCAGCAAGGCAGCATCTATGGTAGTCTATTACATTTGTAGTATATATTTTGGATTAATCATCCGTCTGAACGAGAGGAGTCTAAAATTAAAAAATTATGACCAAAGTAAAAAAAAATTCACTAAAGACTAAAAAAATATCAAACTTTTATTTTTTTGCTAAATTGTCGTCTTATATGATTTTTTTTTTCAACTTCGGCCCACATTTTTGCTACTTTATTTGTTTCAACTTCATAGGCAAAGAGTACCATATTGACTTGTCATGTAAGCATCCATGTTTATCCTTTTTGCTGGACATGTCGAAGGAGAGTCTAAGGCAGCAACTTTTGCCCACGCAGAGAGAGTAGCAATTTGGTAAACCGACAGCACTCAAACTCAAATTATTGTGTACGAACATTCACCTCAAGTAAACTACGATAAAGTCAACTCAAAACTAATGTGGCAGCTTTGTGGCTAAAAGGAAACGTTCTACACTTTTTCTTAATTGTGAACTATCAACAGCAAAATTTCCTCCTCTAAACCTTGGTTTCATACCACTTTGAGTTGATATTGGCTTTGAACCTTATAAAATCCTTGCGTATATAGAAGCACCAAATCACTCACCGACGAACTTAATCGAGCAGAAAATATTAGTATTACACAAACCCAAACAGTATGCATACATCAATGAATTCCAAGTCACCACATTTCTATGAGGCATTTCATCGAACACGTGTTGACCGCTTGAAATAACAAAAAAAGAACACTAGTAGATGATATATATACTATAAAAAATGAAAACATTAGTCCACATGACCATGGAGTTCAATCAATTAGCTTCCACTAAGGAGCTAAGAATCTCAGATGCCATTTTTTTCCGTTAAAATATTGTCCAATAGGGATTCACAAGAATTTTCTACAAATTCAAAAACCTATCATAAGATGAGATTCCAATGGATGAGGAGTGCAAGATAAAATGACAATAGATCGCCAGCAAGCCTCGCTAGAGATCGTTTGTCTTCCGGCAACCCTTAAAGCCCCTTCAACAACCACCCATCTTGTTCGATGTATACAAAACAACACCTTCTAATACCCATTTCGAAATTTGGCGACCTCATTCGAAGCTGCCACAGGTTATGAGCATTTACCAAGGTCGAATCGTTCGTTGTTTTGACGCCGGTGAGATTGGTGATGAGGGGGCCGAATTATAGATGGAGGAGAGAGGGAGAGAGAGAAAGAGGGGAAGAGATTGCTGCCTTGAGAGAGAGGAGAGAGAGGGTCTGTAATGTTTCCGTATGTGTGCACTGTTCAAATTCTATTCAAAGGGCAATTTTGTCAGTTGTTGGACCTCAGACTCTAAAAATAATGTATGAATGTCCTCTTCACCTTACATAAACTTAAGTTGGGCTAAATGCCTTTTTTGGCTCTTTTTTTGGACCTTAGACCAATTGTCTGTTAAAAAAAATGAAAATTTCATTTTCTGTGTTAGCCAAACAAGGCCCTTCCCGGAGGGTCAACAGATTACCTTATCTGCGCAACCAGATCTTAAAAAAAATGAAAAATTCATTTTCTTTGTTAGCCAAACAAGGTCCTTCCCGGAGGTTCAACAAATTACGTAATTTGCGCAATTAGATATGAAAAAAAATGAAAATTTTCATTTTGTGTTAGCCAAACAAGGCCCTTCTCGGAGGGTATTTTTGTCACTTATTGCCCAAATGTCCTGTTGGCATTATGAGAAAAGTTGATGTCCTTATTGCATGAATAATCCCTATACTATGTCATCCTTGAAAAAGCTCTCTTAAAAATTATGAGAGAAATTGGCTAATCAAATCGATTGGAAAACAACAACTGTTTTCACCTATAGTCACTCGGTTTGTATCGGATAGTTTTTGCATGGAAGTTTCGTCATTCGTAGAGCTACCAGGACAACAGTGAATAGACAACGTACATTGATCATAGACATCTGACGACCCAAGCAAGCTCTCGCTAGATATATATCCTTCATTTGTTTTGGTCATGTTTTATGTTCTTCTTGTCTTTATGTTGTTATTATTCTGTTGTCTTTATTTTTGATAGTCTGTAATAGCATTTCCCCTTAAATGAAATTCTCAATCTTTCACCCAAAAAAATAATAAATTATTTTCACAATAATATTGTTTCATGATAAATTGATCCTTTTGATCAATATATAGTACGAATTTTAGATCATCCCCCTCATTTAGACGGCATGAGAGGAGTCGCCTTCGAGCACATTTAGTTTCGCCTTGTTATTTTTTTAAGGGTGGCGCTAATGCCACGAAGATTTCCTTTAATGCCACGACAAATGTTATACTTTGACAATTGTACCCCGGTCCTTCTCCCCCCTTCTTTAGTCTAAACTACAGACCTCTCCAGCCTTTTGTTCTCTCTCTCTCTCTCTCTCTTCTCCAATTACTACTTTATGAACAAATCGGCAAACATGGCAAAAAATATGAATCCGAAGCCATGGAATAACGCAAATCGGAATGGTAAAAGTGCTTGCAAGGCATCCCCACGAATCCCAATCTCCTCCTTAGAAATTGAACAAACCGAGTCATTTTCCAAATGGGTGTTGAATTCACAACAGGTAAGCATCGCCGGAATGGGTGCTGGTAGTGGGCTCGACTGATCAATATGAGCTAACTCTTTTGATAAAATCTTCTAAACCCAGCATCGGTGTTGGTTTCATTTGGACCGGAGGCCAGAGCAAAAGGAATTTTTGGCGGGGAGATGGGTGTTGAGGTGTGGTGGGTTGAGTTGAGATATTGGAGAAATTCCATCCTTTGTGATTATTTCGATTTTCATTTTCTGGGTTTGTTCGTGTTCTCCGATGGATTATTTCGGTTTCCGTTTTCTGGGTTTGTTTGTGTTCCCAGATGGAGTTGGGATTTTGCAGCATTTGAGCCAGGGGCTTCTCAAATCTCTGGATACCATTTAAGAGGGTGAAGCCATGCAAATGAAAGAGAGCAATTGGGTTTGCTCCTTTGGCTGCTCTGTATTTGTGGGAGAGAACTGAGGGGGTAGAACTCAAAAGTAGAACATCAAAATGTTGACTGCTGAGTAGTCTATGACAAAGGCTATAATAGTCATTGCATATAAATTGTCGTGGCAGTAAAGATTTGTGTCGTGGCTTTATCAGTTGCATTTTTTAATTGGAAAATGCTAACGTGTGCCCAATAGGCAGATGTTAAAGTTGAAAAAGTGTATTGAAATATGTGAAAAGTATATAGGAATATGTGAAAGTGTATTGAAAAGCGTAAAAGGTGTATTGGAATATGTGTTTTCTTTGTTTGTTTGTGTACTTATCCTGTGCCTATTGGGCACACGTTAGTAAGACCCTTTTTAATTTGTACCCCCAAAAAAATATTACGGATTTTGTGTCTTCGACCCATCGACGAAGGTAATTTAAACAAATCATGAAGAATCACATTGGCGTTTTGTGTGGTGGGCCGAACCAGATAAAGTTTGGACTAGCGATGGGTTAAGTCCACTAGCTAGATTCGCTCATTGGCCGAGTACCTTATCATGATTGGGTGTCCTGCGGAAGGGCTGGCCTTTGACTAAAACGAAGATTAAAGACGATGGCCATTTTTATTAGACTATTTTAAGGAGGACTCTTAAAATTTGCAAATTTTCCGAGATTTAAAGCAGCTTCACCTCAAACTTTCGTCTGTTGCTATTGGACTCGGAGGCCTAGAACCAGCAAAATTGGCTTATGGAATGGTGTGTCTATGAGGACATGTGGTCCGCCTAGTCGAGTCGATATTAGTTTGACCCAAGGTGACTTGACAACCAGTTTGGGTTCATGTGGATACTGGGTTGTACGGTGCGGCCAAGTGGAATTAATCAGCTAACTCGGAGTACTCCAGGTAGAATCTTTCTCAAGGAGGTGTGCCGTTAGTAAGTTGTTTACTCTTAGCTCTATTCCTATCTCTCTAAACTGATGCTAAGTCACTGACTTAAATAACGGAGGGCCTTTCATCTGACGTATTATCGACGTATAAGGAACCGGACAACTCCACAACTTGAGAAACAATCAAATCCTATCATTCGAGAAGAAATAACAGCTTATTGGTAAAGTGGTTTGCAAAGTAAGTGTCAAAAGTTAATTGAAGGGCAGTGGCTGTGGGATATTGTCCACTAATCCAGAAAAGTGCTCACATAATGCGCCAATATATATATGGATACAAACAGAGTGAAAGTGTGAAACACATATTGAATTGAATTCTGTACTTGGACGCAAATGAGCTTCTGGGGCCAAAAACACCATTAACCGGGACCTTGAAACCAGTCTAAGGGAGGAACTAAGGGAGTGATTATTCGGTGGCTGTGCACTTGGTGTTGGAACCAGACAAATGAATGGTGGAAAGGACTCCTGGAGTACTACTTGACGGTTCTTCAGGAGCAAGTAATTATTTATGGAAATAAGAAGCCCCACGTGTCTTTCATTAATCATTCATCCTCCTTATTGCTTTTGTTAAGGTCAAGCACATACCATCTCAATAAAACTAAGATGTGTTAATGAAGGCGTAATTTTATTCTCTTATCGTGCCTACGTGCCAACGGATCAATTGAGATTTTACCCACCTGACCCAACACTTGGCATTTTCGTACTCGATAATCAATAAATTAAGTTAGCTCAAGTTAAAAGGCAAAAGATAGATAGATATAACAGCCTAGTTTATTCGTAATTTTTGTTCTTTTCTTCTTTAATAAGATCAACTACATTGATTAAAATATGTAACATGGGAAGCCACGTTTAAAAGCACAGCAAATTTTGGGGAATTATTAATAATGGCATAGCTAGAATTTTAACTCAATGCGAATATCACTAAAATGAGATTTATGCCTTTCCACATTTAAAAGTAAATATATAAATTAGCTGGGCAGCTCCAGAATTTTCGTTCAGAATGATTGTTGAAAATTCATTGGCCCTAAGTGAATTATTATCTACTTAGTACTTATTGACAAATTATAGTGAATTTCCATCTACTTTGGCTATGCATGAATAATGTAGTGCCTGAAAATATTATAGAATAATTATGTTAAAAAATAAAAAAAAATTAGTACATATTTTGGTCCCATGGGGATCGCTTAAACCCCCTTAGTGCTGCCGCCCCTATACATTAGCCACACAAAGGGCCTGTCAAATCAAAATGCATTCTGATTTTTGTAATTTGGATAGCAGAAGTGAAAAGTATGGTGTGATGCTTTTTTACTTCTTATTTTTCATTATTTTTATTTTGGTTAGCAAAAAGGCTTACATAATGCATTCTATTCATATATCCCAAACACCGTTCCCGTTACAAAATACATTCTAATCATAATCTAAAAAGTCAAAAAGTTAAAAAATTGAAAATGAAAAAATTGAAAATGAATCTCCCAAACGCCCCTAAAATTCTTGTATTTTGTATAATTCCTGTATTTTGTATATCTGCACATTACATTTAAAGTGTCTTTTGATATGATTATTTCCTTGAAATTTTATGCAGAAAATATGACTCCTCCGTCAATATGTGACTTTCATGTATATTCCCTTAATCATATGGAAGATTCATGAATTGTAACCACTATTTGATCTATTAAGTGCTAATTTAATGTTTCGCCCACTTTGGTCAAAGTAATTAAAGTCAAGGATAAATTAATGAGGAAAAGTAAATTTTTCACGAACAAAGAACAAAGATACAGTAGATAATTTATATAAGAGTATAGTATAATTTTGTAATGTTTGAGTGTTGCGCTTAACTTAGCTCGGACACCTGAATTATGAAAAAAAAAAAAAAAGTTTGAGTGGGGGCTGCCTCAGCTTGGGGTATTTAAGTAATAGGTTACTCAATACCCATTTGCTTGTTTATAAAGCTAATCCTAGTACTGATGCTTCAATGAGTATGTGTGTGTTTTCTTTTGGTAAGTACTTCAAGTGTGTTCTCCATTGATTTGCAAATATAGCTTCCCTCTGTAATGGCCCCTGCACTTGGGCTAACACCTCCCAGCGACTCTGCTGCTGATCATAATAGTCTCTTCTCTGGAGAGACAGAGCTCTCAAAGTCTAAGTTCTCCCAAACACTTCAAAAAACCATGCCATCCTCGGCCCACGAGACCCGAATAGCCATGAATGAAACCCCCGTCGACCTGGAAAAGAATGGACCGGCTCTGAGGGCTCAGCACTGGGTGCTGAACGCTCCAAGGCCGCCAGGTCTGTGGGACGAGCTCACAAATACTGTTGGAGAAGTTTTTCTCTCTCATGGGAAAAGTTTTCGGTCTCTCGTGAAGGAACCCATGTCTGGAACAATTTCAATACTGGGAAGTTTTTTCCCCATCCTTGTGTGGGGTAGGAATTATACCGCAGTGAAATTTAAGAGCGATTTGTTGGCGGGATTAACTCTTGCAAGCCTCTGCATCCCTCAGGTACTAAGGAATTCACTAGTGAGTGAATATTTTTGCCAATTATTTCGTGACCGTGAATCCTAAACGGTGTTTTTTTATTTTATTTTTTCCCATTATGTGACGGATTACATTTTAAAATTTAATCATACAAGCTGTAGTAGCAATTGTGTTTTGCAATAAATTTTTGTACTACATGGATCATGCAGAGTATTGGATATGCAACTCTGGCCAAGCTTGATCCTCAGTACGGTCTTTGTAAGTTTCTTTTAATAATTAGATTTTGGTTCTATATATCATTTTTTTTTCTTGTTTAGCATTGTGTTTTTATTAAGGCCTCTGTTTGGTACATGCATTCAGATACAAGTGTTGTGCCACCACTTATTTATGCTTTCATGGGGACTTCAAGAGAGATCGGAATCGGACCAGTGGCCGTGGTTTCGTTGTTGCTGTCTGCTATGGTCCAGAAATTGGAAGATCCTGTGGCTAATCCCATTGCCTATACAAGGCTTGTTCTTACTGTTACCTTTTTTGCTGGTATCTTTCAAGCTGCCTTTGGGTTTCTAAGGTAAACCTACCCATTTGGACGAAACATGACAAGATCAATATTTAATTCCTCTGAATTTTCAATCTCACTCGATTAATATTAATCAGATTAATAATGTACACTTCTTATGGTACTATATATCTACAACTTTTTCTAAAATAAAAGACAAATGTTTACTCCAAGACGTGCATGCTTTAATAAATATGTAATTTATTTTGTGACACTCATATTCTGTCAAAATATTTGGTTATATGTCTCTCTCCCTCTTTTATCTTTTTCAACGGGGAAAGTCTAAGTATCCAAAAATTGCTCAGAATCTAAAATCAATGGACCACTTCTTTCAAATTATGTGTGTATTTTTTGGATATGTAGCACTGCTTTTCTTAGCTGGCCATCTCTAACATCTAGCTAGTAATACTCGGCCATGCACTTTCGTGATCTTAGCTGTTCACTTTCAAGTCCATTTTAGAGTAGATGGATCGCTCATGACTGCCCAATATGAACGGCAAATGTGATTCTAAAAAAGATATGGTCTTTTTTTAAAGACAGCTACACTTTAATAGGATTACAAATCTGCTGTTTGTGAATCAATCTGATTTTATTCGGTCAATGATGTACACACATCAAAAAAAAAGTTGACGGGTATATAAGATTGTCTTTGATCAGTGGGTCTAGAACACCCGCGCGCGCATTACAATTGTTGTGAATATAATCTTGATTGGGTTGCGGGCCATGCATGTGGAAGTTGAGAGACAAGATAGGAAATGAGATCAAATGAGAGGGTCCAAACTAAGCTGGTTTTTTCAGTGGAGTAAATATGGGGTTGAGAGATAATTAGTTTGGTAGATTGTTATTGATGTTGTCTGTAAAAACATGTACATGTATGCATGTATTGTAAAGTGGTTTTGGTGTGGGGAAAAAGAAGAAGAGGGGAGGGAGCGGAGATACATGGTGTGCCCCTTAGGGGTCTCCCCCACCAGATTATTAAGTGTGTGTGAGACTTGTGTGACATGTGCGAGTAGTGTATGTTTGTAGTTGTGAAAGATTAATAAACTAATAGAGGTGAGTTTTGTTTGTGTGAATTTCTCTATTTTCCCATCATGTGGTTTCAGAGCGAGGGGAGAGAAATCTTGAACCTGTGGGTGAGGAGTGAGGAGCTTCCGTAGAAGGAGAATCTGGCAAAAAAAAAAAAAGGATCAATGGAGAAACATGTTAGAAATTCGATTTCGGCCAAAATCATTTTTCTTTACATCGTTAGAATGGTCGTCCAGAGACAATCAACAGGGTTTGTCTGAGAAAGGATGTCGGAGGTGGCGTCACGCGCCGGAGAAAGGTGGCGAGTGGGTTCGAGACGCAGTGGACGCGCAGCTAACGTGCCTACATGCAGTGGCGGACGCTGGAATGCCAATTTGCTTAATTTGCAAGGACCACTCTTCAGTAATATTATAAAAAAATCTAAAAGTATACTAAAAATAGGAAGAAAATTGGGGGGAGTGCAGGGGCCAAACACCCCGTTGCCCTATGGGTTATTTTGTGTGTTGTCGTGAAATGTGGAGCCGAGGCCGCCAAGATGGAGCGAAGATATAAAGCCTATCGTTGGGCATTCCAGACTATCCCTGGAGTTGACGTTCATGAAGAGCGTGAGGAGACCTCAAATGTCTAGAAAGAGGTGTAGCAATAAAGAGATTGATTCCAAAAGAAAAGGAGGAGGTAGAACACCAGTGCACGGGCTATTCTGCGGTAGAAGAGAGAGAGGGGGGATGGAGGGGTTTAGACACAGATTACTAAGGGTATGAGATTTGTGTAAGATGTGAAAGTTATGAGTAGTGTATGTTTAGAGTTGTGAAAGATTAACAAAAAGTAGAAGTGTATTTTGTGAATTTCTCTATTTCCCATAAAAAATAACATACTCTTCAAAAAGTTGTCCCCTATATAAAAGACAACGAAAATGCTAAAGAAAGCCCAGTGGACTTATTTTAAGGTTTAAAATGTGTATAAAAGTATTTAAAAATATACTAAAATGTGTAAAATATGCATTGGGGTGTGTGTTTTTTTTTGCCTTTTCCTGTATTTTTTGTAAGCCTAGTGGGCTTCCAATAGTAGCACCCATATGAAATACAGGAAAAAGTATGATAAGTCTAGAGGAAGTAACTAATGTACTAAATGTACATGTGACATTCTTTTAGTAGATGAGTGCATCAATGTATTGCATCATGCATTCATGTATTTATCGACCTTTCTCTCTCTCTTTAAACTTTCCCCCTCTCTCTCTCTTTATCTCCTGCCATTTCTAGGGTTTCAGCCGCCTGGGGGTGGAGGGGGAGCGACGCCTCTCTCTCTCTCTCCTTGTTTTCTTTTCCCCAGGCGTCCTCTTCCTCCATCCATCAGGTTTTAATCCCGCCCATTGTCGCTCTGTTGTGAGTGGCTATTCTTCCCAGTTGACTCAATATCTGTGTCTTCACAGAAGAAGTATCTAAGATAAAGAACATTATTTACAATCTAATAATGGTGCCCAATTGAAGAAAAAAGGAATAAAACTAGTATTACCATTGTCATTAATTATCATGCATCGTCTCTAATTAAACTTTCTGATAATATTTTAATGATACAGGTTGGGTTTTCTGGTAGATTTTCTATCACATGCTGCCATAGTGGGGTTCATGGCAGGGGCGGCTGTCGTCATAGGTCTCCAACAGCTCAAAGGATTACTTGGACTCAGTCACTTCACAGTCAAAACTGATATCATCTCTGTTTTGGAAGTCATTTTGAAATCAGTTCACAACCCTGTAAATTCTTTCTTTCCTTTTTACTCTCATCTTTATTTTTCTTGGCATAATAACTTCCTATTTTCCAAACTACTTTTATATAAGTTTATCTGTTTGTTATTTTCACCGAATTGGGTGATTAAACCGGTAATAGGGAGCCACAGACAGACTTGTTCGTGAAACTTGTGGTGGACGGTTCAATCAATCAATCCGGTGCATTCGTGCATATATAATTTTCTAATTTGGAAACATTTATTCGTTATTTTCGTATACATAGTAATTGAATCTATATGTGGTTCTTGTGCTTGTATACCATTACTCTTATTCACTGTGTTATCATGGTTTACAGTGGAGTCCTTATAACTTCATCCTTGGCAGCTCATTTCTTACTTTCCTTTTAATTACCAGATTCCTGGTGAGTAACCTTAAAACTTCCATTTCAATTTCCTTTGTAATGTTATTGCAAATTCTTATTTTGCAAGTCCAACAAATTTTGCTATTTTCTAATCAGGGGAAAAGGAACAAGAAAATCTTCTGGTTACCGGCCATTGCACCATTGATATCTGTAATTTTGTCTACGCTTATCGTCTTTCTGACTAGAGCAGATGAACATGGAGTGCAAATAGTGAAGCACATCAAGGGAGGGCTGAATCCAAGCTCAGTTCATCAGTTACAGTTTGATAGCACACATGCCTCGGAAGTGGTTAAAATCGGTCTGATTGTTGCTGTTATTGCGCTTACGGTGCAAATTCCTGACCATTTACTCCCATTCTATACTACAGAATAATTATCATTCATTTGAAAAAGAAAAAAAAAACTACGTCGAAAAAAATAGTTTCTTGTGTAGTTTGTTAATTAAGCAAAGAAAAATGAATGGCTATAGTAGTGATTGTGTTGGTCGAGGTGGCAATGGCACAGTGGTAGTCCAAAATCAACTCATTTTATTTTACCACCAAAATTATTTTCTTTTGGCCGCGGTAAATATTATTTCTTGAAATTTTATGACATATAATGTTAATTTCAGGAAGCAATTGCCGTTGGTCGATCATTTGCATCCTTTAAAGGATACCATATTGATGGAAACAAGGAAATGGTGGCCATGGGATTCATGAACGTTGTTGGATCTTTAACTTCTTGCTATGCTGCTACTGGTAAATAAGTTTATTCTGTTTTTAGCTTCTTGATCATATGAACAAATATAACAGATAATTATCAAAATTAATTAAATGATAAAACTTTGCAGGGTCATTCTCGCGTTCAGCTGTGAATTTCAGTGCCGGGTGTGAGACCGCAATGTCAAATATTGTAATGGCAATAACGGTGGCATTGTCACTGGAATTGTTCACAAGGCTCTTGTACTACACCCCTATAGCAATCCTTGCTTCAATTATCCTTTCAGCTTTGCCGGGACTTATCGACCTTAATGAAGCTTATAATATTTGGAAGGTTGATAAGCTTGATTTTCTTGCTTGCATTGGAGCATTTTTTGGAGTGTTGTTTGCGTCCGTGGAGATCGGTTTATTGGTTGCGGTAAATCTCTCCTCCTCTCGCTCTATTTTAACGCTTTTATTTAAATTTTAAAGCATGGAAGTTTGAATCTTTGACGATGTTGTTGAATTTGTTAAATTTATCCTCCTGATTTTTGTTTTATATTTTATGTGTGTGCGCGCGAAGAAAAGTTTACTCAACAACAACCAACGATCATTAACAAAAAAGAAAAAGTGACAAAATTAAAGTTATAGACACTAAACAAAAACCTTTCAATAATCATGTTTTTTTTTTTTTTTTTTTCATTCTTAAAAAAATCATGTTTTTTCACAAGGGCTCCTGAAACATACGAATAAAATGCATGGAGTAGAATTTCCCTCATCCTCTCAAGGGAAAACAATAAATTTGGACGTACATGGAATATCTAGAAAAGATCGGTATTAACATGATCCTAATCTGCACCACTCTTTGCCGAATGAAAGAAACTAAAAAGGACTTGAACTGATCATAGTCAAGATCAGGAACTCAGGAGCTTTATCCTCTTTTTAGATTTTAGATTTAAAATCTCTCGGGTGCTATCAACTCTTATGTGACCAGTTTGTACGAGAGTTTATCGTGACTTTAATTGAGACCCGTTAATAGATGGTGAAATTGGTCCTTCAGAAATTACTCTAGGTGTGCAAGCAAGCTGATCCGAACACTCTAAATTATTCAAGAGAGAAAAAATGTATTTGAAAAGTAAAATAAAGGGATTCCCAAAAATGGAGGGCCCTACATTTTTAGTGTGCATAAAAGCAGGAACTAACATCCTTTTAGATTTCTTGGTTGATTTGCAAAGAAGGCTATTAGGCTAGCTATATAGAGGTAGTTGGTCAACTTTTCCTATGATGGAATTATGGAACAAAGTGTTCTATGTATGTTCCCATAAACCAGGTCCGGTGCTTCTCTCTAGGTGTAATTATTCTATGGTTGAAGCACACCACGTATAGAAATACTACTAGCAAATGTTGGATTTGATTCCACCTCTAAAAGTTTTAAAGCCCTATTCCATTAACTCAAAAAATCAAAAGTCAATTTATTACGATTTTCGAGACAGGTCATTCCTTCACAATACATCACATAAAAAATTACAAAAAGTCAACGCGTTTTCCGAGATCTCACATAAAAGAGCCAAAAAACCAAAAAAACCAAGTTAGTAGCACACTCTCTAATTAATGACCTCTTATTCCACCGTCTTGTCCACTGTCTTCTATGTATGTAGCTAGGGATCTTAATTCACCCTATAATTACTGCTTGTCAATGGCTTACTTCAAACTATTTCGAAGTAACATGTAGACATGCACAAAAGTAATGCGGAAGCGGGTGGTTCGGATCATGTCCACATAGACAATCCGACTTGGTTCCGGCCCCTGCCCCACATTCTAACACAAAAATGGTGTCCACACAAAAAACTCTACTCGGAGATATCATGTAGGAAGATGTGTGATGGGGGCACTTTAATAAATTTGAACTGCCTCAAAGGGCTTCAAAATGAGTCACATAATGCTATAATTAAAAACGTTGATTAGACTAAATCAGTAAGAAAGTGATTTATCTCGTGATTACTGAATTTTTATAAGCTTTTGATTAAAACAATTGAGATTAAACATGTTTTGCTTATACACTTAAACATGTTTGCAGGTGATGATATCATTTGCAAAAATTTTGCTCAACGCGATTCAACCAGGAATAGAAGCTCTAGGAAGATTTCCCGGAACAGATGTGTTCTGTGAAGTGAATCAATACCCAATGGCTATTAAAACTCCTGGAATCCTAACAATTCGCATCAAATCTGCATTGCTTTGTTTTGCAAATGCCAATTTCATTAAAGAAAGGTACCCTCAATCGTACAATTTTTTTTGTTTTTGCTAGTATCCAAGCCAACTTACGCGAGCACCTCTATGTCTATGAAATACTGGCCTGGGAGGTTATAATCGACCTCACTGTTCATTAGCGGGTGCTAGCTAACTAGGCATGCATGCAGCACGGGAAGGGATAATCGAATTTAATTAGTACTGTTAATGACTTGATTGATTCTTGTTGTTTTTAAGGGTTATAAAGTGGGTGGATGAGAAAGGAGATGACGAGGACTGCACTAAAGGAAATGCTGAAGGAAGTCGGCCCAAACTTGTAATTCTTGACATGTCAAGTAAGTGATCCGTAGGAATAACGAACAAACAATTAGAAATATAGGGTATTTTTGTAACTGCACTAAGTCGCATATAATTTGTTGAACTGCGATTATGATCGTGAAAGCGTATTATGAAAACACGTCAAACGATTAAAGTTCGGGAATACAAGTAGTGAGAGTATAGAGCAAAAATAAAGAGGGTGAGCGAGCGATCCTACGGAAAGATTATGTGACCTAAGTTTAACATTAACACTTACAAAAAGTGGACCATCATGGTGGTATAATTTTGACAATAAATTGTAATTTGGAGGAGCTAATGATTTCCATTTTTCTTCCCTGGTCATAGGTTTAATGAATATCGACACATCTGGAATTGCTTCTCTTGAGGAACTCCAAAAGAAGCTCATGTCGCGTGGCACTGAGGTACCCTTGATTAATATGCTAACAGAGAAATCATAGATGAAGTCTTTTTTGTTAACAACGAAAAAGAAATTTTATTAATCTCAGCATGAAATATAAAGATTAAAGGGAAATCATGTGAAGTTTGAAAGCCTATTGAACACCTAGCCCCTCTCTCTCATGTGTTGCAGTTAGCCATCGCGAACCCTAGGTGGCAAGTGATTGACAAGCTAAGGCTAGCCAACTTTGTGAATAAAACTGGGGGAAGGATCTTCTTGACTGTTGGAGAAGCCATGGATGCTTTTCTTTGATGCCTGCCAGGGCACTGTTTTAGTTACTCATGTCTGAATGGGTGCATGCATGCATGTTTGGCTTCCTTGTTGGTGTGTTTTATGGTCCCATACTTCTTCATGTAAATATAGTTATGGGACTCAAAATAAAGGGGATGCATGAGTGTGGTTTATTCTCCTTATAATTAAATTGTAAAAATATTAGGTTGTGGTTGAGTTCAGTTAATGTTGTGCGTTTGTAATGCAAAACAGTACTAGTACCTTGTTGTTGTAATATATGTTTGAGTTTGTAAGGTTCTCTTTTTTGATATATCCATGGGGGGCTGACATGGATTTATATCCAAATTATCTTGAGGGATGAGGGATGATAGGATACGGAAGAATTTCCCCGAAAATACTTGTTCATTTCTCTTTTCCAGATGTTTTCGGAAAACTTTTCCTGTATCCTAATATTTTTTAATTATATTAATTAGGCAACTACCATTTTCCCGCCGATTCAATTTAAGCTAGCCAGTTGAAATGATGGGCTTTTATCTTTGAAGCAAAGAATCGAGACTTACCCAGGTGATGCAGCGAAGCGTATGACTATAGAACTTATTTGCAAGAAGAAACACAAACAAGTTTAAGTAAGAGGTACTCGCTCTAGGAACAGTCGATCTTGCGTAAATACAATTTTTCATTAATCAATAAACAACACCCCTTCTAATGGAATTTAGTTTTGTTCACCCTTCTTAAAAGAGGGTGATGAACAAAATTCTCCCCATTTCAATCAATATGAGGGAAGGTTTTGTTCAACTTCTTTTATGAAAGGTGAACAAAATTGCACTCTTTCTAATGCCATCCTACAACTCCTTTTGTACTGGAAAACTAAAACCGAAAAGGAATCAGCAAAAAAGGTGGTTGAATTCCTGGTGAATCGCTAATTAACTCAACAATTATCAAAATCAAAAGATTTGAGATATTTTCAAATTTGAATACTAGAGAATAAAAGAAATCCTAACCAAAATAGACAGCACCTAAAACGGAATTTTCTGGATTAATGATTTATAACCAAAGCTAAATATATTATTTCTTAAATAGTAGATTATTTACATTATGCATTTCTAGGTAATTTTCAATTGATAAAGAATTCCGTTTTTTAGCAATAATAAATAAATACATGTATTTATGCATGTTCTGAAATTAATGCAGGTATGAATATATGATCTCCAAAGAATGAGATTCAGGTCGCTGTAAAATAGACAATTTTAAGAAATGAAACTTGGAAATTTCCAAGTGGCTTTTTATTACTAATATTCAGCCGCATGTACAAGACAAATTCCCAAGCAAATGACCCAAATGTAGGCCATGATGAGAATTGCCATGAAAGAATGAAACAATCAATATACAATCTGTTAAATGTACATGTATATACAGAATGAATTTCTATAGATTCAGTGTCAGGTTTTTTTCGGGATTCCACGCTCTAAAATAAGAACCCCTGTTCCCAATCGTCTAATGAAAGCCTCCATCGTGTCCTGTGATATCCAAAAAAACATTCTCATTCTGGTCATCGGAGCAACGAATGGGAATGTTTTATCAAACTACTGAGAGGTTTGTTTTGGGCTTTACATAATAAATTCGTCACTCTTTCCGTCATCTGCATTTACAAAAGTTAGAGTTAGTTGGTGAATGATTGAACATGCATGTAATGAATTGGTCACAATTTTGTGGAAGAGGAAGATTAAATGAAACCTTTCCGAGACTGCCCCTGGCATAGGGAACAACTCTTTGATAGGAAAGAGAAGTTGGGGGAGATTTTCGACTATTTTCTTCTCTGCATGGAAATTTCCCAATGTTTCTCCTGCTTCTTGTTGTGATGCTTGGATAACCTTCCCATTTTCCATTTGACACACTTGGGATATTTGAATCCTAATCACAAACCAAAAATCATTTCATAATTAATCTTTTCCGGAATTTAGTTTTCGGTAACAATTTGTGAAACAAATTCTTGGTGCTATTGGGAAAACAGAAAATGAAAACGTTACCAAGATACTTCTGCTTCTCGTTGTGACCGTCGGAGAGCTTTGTGGCCAAGTTCCATTCAGCACGCCTGGGAGACTTGATTCCTAATAAGAATAGCAAGCATGTAAAGATTTTATGAAATTGAATTAACTTATAATTTATTTGAATATATACTTGAATGGATTGTTCTTAATGTAAGTTAATACCAGGAAGAGCACGGTTGCGCAATGTTTGAGGACTTCTAAATTCATGCGCACATCATCAAGACTCCTATAAACATCAAAATCAGATGAATTGAGAATTTTCAAGTGTTAAAGAGTGCTTGCAACATGAGGGAATTGAATTCCTAGAGTTGAGGATATAGGGAAATGTTTGAATACAGGAAAATTATACATGAAACAGTCCCAGAAAACATGAAAACTAAATCAACGGTTGAGATTCGTAGTATTTTTTCCAGACTGTTTCATGTACAGTTTTCCTGAACTCTATCAAACCTCGAGATATCATACTTCCTACCTGTGTTTTTGCTTTCCAAGCCCGAAGTAAGTAGCCAATGTTGCCATCTAAAACAAAATTCAGTAATACATGGTCAGTATATACTTTTATTTTTGGTGGAAACATGAATGTAATTTTGCCGATAACCCAAGAAAATTTTATGCACAAGCATCTCAGTAGCTTTAATTATCATAATCCTCGAGATGTAATTAACTTGGTGCATTTTATTGGCAATAAAAAAAACTTTTGGAAAATCGATGTTATAGCTTGAAAAAAATAAAAAATAAAAGAAGAAGTTGTGAACATTTTGCATTAATATTATTGCATGTGCTGCACTTCTTAAGTTTCCTTATATGGTGTGTTTCCTTTTACGTACCTTCATATTTCCAGCTCTTCTTCCAAACTTCTCCGTCAAAACACCCAACGAATCTATCATCCCAACGGGCACCGGCGCCGGCTTTCCAATCTCCTCGAACGCCTCCTTAATCCGAACGCAATCGAATCTCCGAATATTATGCCCCGCCCAAATCCTCCCATTCAAAATCCCAAATATCTTCTCTGCCACATCTTCGAAAAAAGGCGCATCCTTCACCCCCTCTCGTGTTATCCCGTCGCACCGGCTCGACTTCAACGCAACCGCAGACAAGTCCCTAGGCCTAATCAGGGTGCAATAGCTCTCCAGCTCAACGAGCTTCCGCGGACAAACCACGATGGCACCAAATTCTAGCACGACGAATTTTTGTCGGGTTCGATTGGGCACGGTCGTTTCCAAATCGAAGAATACGATTTCTGACGGGGTTTGATTGGTTGGGGGGTTTGGAAATGTCATTTTTGGTTGAGATTGGAAGGGTTTTATGTGCTTGTGGTGGAAATTTAGGCATTGTGATTGGAACTTGTTCTTGTTATAAAAGGAGAGGGAAGAAGGAGAGAAATGCATATTGGGGTGGTGTGGAAGTAGAAGAAGAAGAATATCCTTGTGATTAAGTTTGTTGTTTGGATTTGGTTTTGCTTGTAGGTCAAGTCAGACTTAGTTTTGGGGTTTGGACAAAGGGGTGTCCTTAACGTATTTAGGATGTCCTATGTTAAAGCAAAAATACCAGGTAGACAGGAATCATAATACTCTCTCTCGTATATGTATTTGTATTTATTGTTGGACGAGAAGCCCTTAAAGCAAGGACTACTTTAGACTCTCGGGTTAATCTTGGACACCCAAAATCACCCACTAGCCATATATATCGGCTACCTCTAGGCGTTTTCAACCAAAATAAGTTTTAAACAAAATTTCTAAATTAATTAAAATCGTAATCTCAAACCGCTTAATTAACTATACACCCAGTGGCGGACGCAACATTCCTATTGCGGAGAAAACAAATCATATATGTTTTTCCTAAATTAATAATAAAATATCATCCTTATATATGAACTAGGTATTAGGCAACGTGCTCGCACGAGGTTAATGGTTGTAGTGTTTGCCTATTGGTAAAAATTATAGATGTGCATGCTATGTAATTTTTTACTTAGTTTAATAGGTTTAGAAATGATATATTTTTTTGGTTTGTTTTAGGTTTTTTTTTACAACTCAGATAAACTGTTCATTTATTGATTTAATATAATATAATCCAAAATGTTAAAATTATTTGTAAATGATTAAAAGAATTTGGTTTTTTGACAAAATATTTTATAAGAGATGTAAAAGCAACATATATAAAGTAGTGGGGACCCAAGCGAAACTTATAAAACAAAAGGGGAAATTCCGCAATTGTGCAACAAAACAATCAAAAGACCAAAACAGCCACAGGCAAAACCGGTAATTACAGACTACAAAGAAGCGAAGTCAGAAATTACAGGGGTAAAATTGGGAAAATTCGGCCAAATGTGGTAAGACATGGGATTTGGTCAAGGCTCTTTTATAGCCTTTGGTATGGATAACACAATTTTTGAAGGGACCTAAAATACAATAAAAAATTTGGGATAATTGGG
>JAXBDA010006505.1:0-20525 GCA_036023075.1 Gaultheria prostrata
CGCTAATTTTAGTTTGCTGGTTACAACTTACAAGGAGTGAAGTTTATGAGGATGCTCTACTGTAGAATTAGCAGAGATCACTTGGCTCTGAAGTTGGGGTACAAAATTTGGATGCATCAATGCAGAATTACAAACATTCTTCAGCTGGTAATCTACTATTCCTGTTCACTAATCTACCGGGCGGGTGTGTAACAAAATCCATGGGGCACTCCGGGCTCAACCCCCGGTATTCACTAGAAAGCCAACAGGGTATTATGCACTACTGTACTTCATTCTATGGTTCAGAATGTTGGCTGTAAATAAAATGACTGGAAAAGCAAAAGCAAATGGGTTGCATTGTATTACATATCTATGCCCTATAAGCATTTTGCTTACATGTATCACTGAGAGAGAGAAAGAGAAGATGACCGTGAATGTACAATATTACCGTATCATGTATTGTGTATTGGTTTATTATGTTTCTTCTGTTTTTTCCCCTAAAACAAGAACAATAAAACAGGTTTCATCTTCGTTATGAACAATATTTCTTCAGTATTGCATCTTTGTTATCTCTCCAAGTTTCACGTTGAATCAAAAATTGCAGCTTTTGCTGCAGGTCACTCAGTCAACTGGAACTTCCACCTCCATTTTCAGTCCAAGTTTGCCAAGAATCTACAGGCAACAAAATGAAGATACACATAAATATAAATAAACAAGATGTGAAGCTAAACTTATTGAGAGATTCTCTAGTGTTCTGACTTACTATTTCCTATGGGTGCAAATGTTTCTGACATACGTTTATTGTCAATTGTATGTGCAGTAAAGAAAATCTTAGCCAATTTCATTCTATTCTGGCCACACCCACAGGCATTCCCAATAATTGCATCATGGTATCTATTCTCAATAAGATTGGCAATGAAGAAAATGTTATGACTTCTTTTATCCTTACAAGGCTGAATACTCCAGGGTGACCGATAGCGAATTAGTACCGTGAGGGAAGGGAGAAAACACTAGAAACTTCAAAATGCTTCAAACTGGATTGAGATTGATGAGAAATTACTAGGGAAAAAGGCATAAAACCCTTCTAGTATGACTAGAACCCTCTTTGATATCGTAGAAATTACTAATGGAGCCTCCTATAATGCTCATGAGACTTGAAGCATATCGTCTTTGATTCTCTCATTTTGCAGGCAAGTCTCAACAGCCGTACCAATCATCAAGTTGATGCCCTGCTACACATTATTTGAAAAGAGAAACTAAGGACCTAATACCTACGACTAACCACTTTATTCAAAACTCCCTACAAGGTCCAAAAATTGGTTTTAAAAAATGCATCAAATCAACCCGAGATTTATAACTGTAGAAAAGGACACATTTATTCTTCAAATCAAATATAGTTGTAGTTCTCAGTCTCACGTACATGACACAATTATATGCTTTAATAAAAAAATCAGCACTTCTAGCAAGTTTAAGAATTTTTAAAAAGGACTTATCATGCAATTCTATTCATAGCTGCCTCCTCTGATATGTAAAGTTAAACTACTTAAACCTTCCTGTTAGTTTAGGAAGATGGGAGGAAATATATTAAGCAGGTGGCTGTGTGTCCATTTTCATCTCTTCCCTTAACCTTGGTAGATTTCCTCTATAGCACAAGATAAAATGGAGCAGCAGTATGAAAGCTAAAGTACCTTAATGAAGTCATCCAACAGTAAAGTAGAGTCCCTCGCATATCCAGCTTCCCGCAAAACTTTGCTCAAAACTTCCTGTAACAAAAATTTGAGAAAAAATCCTGCAAACTGAAAGCAGAAAAAGCGATACTAGCCAAATGCCAAAAAAAAAAGGCCCGTGGAAGCAGAAAAATATGTTAAGCTGCACTTAATAAAGGGCGCCTTGGAGAACTTTTTAAATCTCTGGCAATAGAAAACCCTAGAACCAAATCAAGCATTTCTTCAGAACTGATTTGTCAAGATAGATGGGTGAAAGACACCATCAGAAAGGTTAATACACTTTATGAGGCGGGACTAGCTATGAAATTATTCCGAATTTGGAACCCTACCCAAAAATAGTTTTTAAGTGCGAGATATAAGTTATGCAACATATTTCACGTGGTGACACAACATCGCCTATCATTTATATGGATGAAAAATCCCTGTTGACAAATAAAGTAGTTTAATTGAATGACCGACCTTGTGTAACTTTCTCTTGAATATTTTCATTAAGAGAGCATCAGAGCGATGAACTCCAGGAACCTTCCATGGACCAACGAGTGGAACTAACAATGAATCAAAATGCAAAATAGCAGGGCAGTGGCCATACCTCTCTTTGCTCATCTGACATGAATGAGCCTGTCAAATCCCGCAACACTTCTAATATGTCATTGAAAGTTACCTTCCCATTACTGTCTGAATCATATACTTGGAATATGACTGAGACACAAAAGCATTTTAGACGTGTTAACGCGCTTCAATAACCAAGCATAGGATACAATCATTCAACTTATTGCCGAAAAAATAACCCCTTCCAGATAGAAAGCAAAAATCAAGGATAAAGAAAGACCAAATCTCGTTTTAGTAGTTAAGCTGCTTGTAAGATTCTGATATGAAAATTCTTCATTAACATGATATGGTCATCAAATCCCATTCCAATGGGGACCGTGTAACGCATTTTAGCTGACTAGTGAGTGTGACTAACCTTCCTCCTTACTGTTGATATAAAAAACTGAAACCCCCACTTTGTCCTATCCAGACAGAACTAATAGACACCAATATACATTCCAGAGTCTCATTATTCCAAATTGAAATTACAGCATCAATCTTTTTCACTGCACAATTGCATATAATTAGTCACTTTTTTTTTATTCTTTTTTGCCCAACCACAACTACATAGAATCATCAAAATAAGTAGTTATGGGCTATGTTACATGGACTCTGAGAAATGTAGGAAGTACCTGTGTTGGACAGGACACTGGACACTTGAGGAAAGGTATGATAAATGTGCCCAACATTTTTATCCACATTTTTATCTAGACATTCACTCAAGAAATTATCTATTATGCAGGGATTATCTATCGCAGTGAAAGTATAAGTTACTTTAGAATAACCCTAGACATGAAATTATGGACCTTTTGGAGTATCATGGAGTTAGAGGAGTCCGCGTCTTAGCTACGTACCCATACCCGAGACAATGTGTAAGTGAGACTGCAGTGATAATTACAAAAGAATATGTATGGGCAAAATATAAAACCTACATTGGACTTTCTGCGGCATAGTAGCTTTCGCACTGAAAGCGGACAAAAACGCCACAAAGTCCTTGAAATTCAAACCATCCGCCATCTTAAGCAGCCTCTGGCAAAAACCCACAAAACCATAGCAGCAAAAAGTCAAACATGGAGAGTTCAACATCCAAAGGACAAAATAGCTCAAATTGAACTAACAACAGCAAAGAACAGGGGCCTGCTACTGCCCTAGAGCTTCTCTCTCTAGAAAGTTAGTCTTCCCTAGGGTTTCATACCCTCTTCTAGCCGGCAGTTATCCCTTCTCCCTTTCGGCTCCTTCTCCTTCTCCTCTTTCTCCTCTTTTCTCTCCTCCTTTCTCTCCCCCTACCACCACTCAATCTCTTCCTTCTTGTTTTTCTGATTGTCTATTTTTTGAGGGGTGGGGCTGCCGCCTCTCCGCCCCACCCCTCCTCCCCGCCTCTCCTTTGCCGGGACACCCTCCATCAACCCTTCGGCAGGCCGCCGCCATACTCCTCCCTCAAACCCTCTCTCCTCCGCCCCAGATCCGCCGCCTCTACCTCCGCCCCTCCTCCTCTGCCCCACCACTTCCTCCCCCACCGCCCTTCCTCCCCTTCACCTCCATACCTGGCGCCCTGAAGTTGGATTGATTTTGGGCGTCTCTGCCCCCTCCGGCCAATAAAGTCCTCAGATGCCATGGGCGGCGGCTACGGGAGCTTGGCCTCATCCGGAGAAGTGACTGGTCGGCGAGCTCAGTGGATCTCGGTGTAACTCGGTGATTCTCAGTGGGGCGACTCAGTGAGCTCTTGGTTGTACCAGATTTGTTGGGTTTCTGATTAGTTAGTTTTTTTGTTTTGTTGTTTTGTATTTCCTGTTTTGTTCCCGATTACTCTGCGTTGTATTGTTTTCTGGTTTTGAGCCGGGAGTTCGTTGGGATTCTCTCTGCTAGTGACTGGAATGGGCTCATCATTCCGTCCCCTAGGTGTCGGGTCTGCTTAGGCAGGTGTGTCTGCGAGGTCGGTGGCCTAGTTTGCCTTTTACCGCTCTCTTTTCACTCGCTAGTGGTTTAGTTTCATTCCTGTCTCTAGTTGTAATCGGTGCCGGATGGCTGTTGGTATAATATCTTGACATTTTCAAAAAAAAAAAAAACTAACAGCCAAACTTGGCAATCTTGAAACCAATCCAGTGGTCTACCTGAGAAAGAGGGTTCATTGCAAACTCCGGTACGGATAAAAACTCGTCCGCTGATATAAAACCCTTGGAATTCCGATCAAGTTGGCAAAATCTCTTGTACAACGACACTATTTCTTGCTGGGAAACTAATTTTTACACCAAAAAACAAATCAAAAATCATTTCCGAACCAAATACTCGCAAAATGAGCAAAACAAAAACAGGAAATATAGATTATAAAAAAAAAAGAAAAACCCGAAAATGGAAGGAATACCCACATAGATGGTAAGAGTGCTCTTGAACTTCTTCAATGTCATATTGAGTTAGCAGTGATGAAGAATTACCCATTGATTCCTCACTGTAAATCAATGATTTCGATGAAAACTACAAAAACCCACTAATCAAAATCGAATTTTGTATACACAAATGAAATTAAAAGTTAAGAAGAAGCGATAAGTTCACATAAAAGTCAAAAAAACGAAAGGGGGAAAAAGGGAGAAACCTGGAAAAATGAAAGATGGGCTGCGTGAGGATTGGATTGGAGATGAAAGGAAGAGTATAAAACGATTGGGCTACGTCGCCATCATCGAAGCATCACGAAGTCACAATTTCGTTGAACGAAGAAACTGATGCCTATCCGCATGAAACATTTCTTGATCCCATACTCTGCTGCCGCATTCTTCCCAATGCTTTTGCTGGCTCCGATGCTTATTAGAGAAAATTTCAAAGTAACCCCAAAACTTTGATGTCAATATAGACATTCAAACTTTAATCAACTTTAATTAAACACCTAAACTATGAAGCCGCTATTCGATTAACCCCTAATGTCTCATCCGTCAAATTGGTAATGGATTTTGCTGACATGGACCAACGGCTACGAATACAAATGTTCATGCATAGATTCGAATACAGAGGTGTTAGTATCGTTCAATAAACATGGCTTCACATTTACCATATAGAATATATATATACATTGAATGATTCGGGACACATTTGTGCCCAAATTTCTCAACATCACTTATGTTCGTAGCATCTTTGTTTATTTACACACCCAAATTACACACGCTTCCATCTTTTGTAGCCCAAAAAATATTTGAATATGTGTGCTTGTGTGGGTAATATCGGTATGCACATATTTTCCCTTTTTTCCCCTTTCTGAGTTTGATGTTTTACCCCTTTTTTTTCCCATTAAAACGGCCAATGATCTAAATTTTTGTTTCTTTACTCTTGTTTTGTGGATATATCTAACTCAAAATATGCAAGTTGTCTATGAAATAATCGGCTTAATATGATGTAAGATAATTTCTAACATACTTTATACATGTTTGGTCTTTTAATGAATGGTTCAAGTCATTAAAATGAGACTCGCTGTGGATTACGTAGACTCTAATCACTAATGCTAAGACTCTAATCGTTATGGAATACATAGACTCTATACAACGGCTTGCGGGACTCATTTTTGAATCACAAACGAATAATCTGAACCGTTTATTACTTTTAATAATTTTTTGAGTGACCTTATAAGAGATCAACTTACTAGACAATTCAATGATTGGGAAATATTGTTCGAAAATGAAACATCAACCGACTGATTGTTTGAAATCATGCCCAAGCAGCCATGCTTTTTGTGCTTCAATTAATCCATGGATTGTGCATTTGCTTGCCTTTATTTGCACATGAGAGAGAGAGAGAGAGAGAGAGAGAGAGAGAGAGAGAGAATGTTACATCATGAATGAAAGGAAGAGGGCAAAGGTTTGTAAATTTCATGAGATCTTTAGGGCAAGAATATAAAACTTGCGGGGCAACTTTACAAAATAGCCTAAAAGTTATAACTATATACTCCCTCCGTATGGATTGTTAATCCATTTTAGGAGTTCGTACCACTTTTCAAATGATTATATCTTATAATTTATAATGTTTTACGTAATTGTAAAAGTATTGCCTTATAAATTTAATCGATATCTATCAAACAAAATCCATATTAGATAGTAATTACTTACTACTTTAAAGATATCACTAATTTTTTATCCGGTTGCAATAAAACGAGGAACAAACAAATCCGAACGGAAGAAGTTTATTAACAAGTAAAAGTTATAATTGGACTACATGTATATTATTACGCAGTGGTGTCAAGTGACCCCACTTGCCCCACCTTCCCTCCATCCAGCCTTTGCTAAGTCCCGTCTTGGGAGATTCACGATTCAGCTGGACTACTAACCCGGTTCTCAAAAATGCAATCAAACACCGGATTAATAGGCCCGCAAGATTCTCAATCATCAAGCATGATTTTAATTGTAATTATGGCTGCAAATGAACCGAGCCAAATTTTATTGTGTTCAAACTTGCTTATTAAATTTTTAACGAGCTCGAGCTCAATGAAAACTTAACGAGTCGAGCACCTAGGCTTGACTTGAGCTCAAGCTTGTTCACGAGCCTTAATGAGCTAATGAAAAAATCTATATTATAAATACTCACATAGACACAACAAAGAAGTTGTAGTTTCAATTTCAAAATAATAGAGAAATTTAATAATCTTTTGAAAGATGGTGCATTATGATATAATTGTCTAAAAAGTAAACGAACCTTATCGAGCTAAGCCTTGCCTCGTTCAGGCTTGTTTATTGTTTTTGAACGGGATCTCTCCCAGTAATTGACTGCTACAAATATAGGCGTTCATTCAGCATCATTTTCTGGAAGCAACAATTGTCCAAATCTGCCGCGGCGTCTGCAAAATAACCTTGTTTACAAATTGTATAGACCTCAGAGAAAATTAGGCCCACATGCACCTCACTATCTCCACATATCACTTTTAAATGGGTTTTTCTCTGAAGCAACTAAATTTAAAGAACACCACAGACGTATCCCAAACTATCCATGCTCTCCTTCCTTCATTGAAAAAGTTGCGGATACAACGGAAAATTAGGGAAACAACTGTTCTAACTAGTGTAAAGAAACCTAGGGCATACATTCTAAGACTATTCTGATCTTGATGGGAATGACAATTCTCTCTCATGCATTCCATCTCATCATCATCATCATCATCTAAATTACTGTCACTGTCACTAGCTAAAGAAATATCAAAGGAAAACTCCCAAGGGTAGGGTAGGAGATGGATGGGGGGAAGAGGATTTGAAAGACCAGACGAAAAGATTTGAGATAAGATATATACAGGTTACAAGGGTGAGTAAAACTCTCTCCCCTTAGAAGATCTTGAAAAGCAGGCCACCGTGAGTGGCGAAGAAGGGAGCGAACACGAGCGACTCGACAGCCATGAGCTTGATAAGAATGTTGAGCGATGGGCCCAATGTGTCCTTGAGTGGATCCCCAATTGTGTCGCCAATCACAGCAGCCTTGTGGGGCTCAGATCCCTTAGGTCCAAGGGTCCTCGCATGCTCTGAAGCACCAGCCTGAATGAAAAAGTTTACATGTGTGATATTACTGCAGAATTATCAAATGATAAGGTAAAGAAACCACCTTGATGCATTTAACCAGTTTATTACCTCAATATACTTCTTGGCATTGTCCCAAGCACCACCAGTGTTGGATGCCTATATTGCAATCTGTTAAACATACAACCACAACCATTAAACACAAACAATTCAGAAACCAAATTTAAAATGACAAACGCCACGTACAAGTCCTCGAAAATCAAACTGTCTAATGGTCTAGGACCACCACAAACTCTCATTGGGAAATTAAAAAGTTGAGACATGGCATGCACTTTATCCAAGGTGGTATGTGTGCGTGTGGTACAAAAAAAGATGAGGCACTCATAAACAAAATTACTATTTTATCCTTTATATCCAGTAAGGTAGACAACCTAGTGTGAATGTATGAATCTCAAACTACTCCACAACCTTGTTTGATTGGCCGGACTAGTAATGAAGGGTTGTATAAATCTTAAGGAAAAATAACCCACTGAACTAAAATTGAGACGAAAACCAATACCACATCTTCCAAGACGTCATATATCCCATGTTTTGTGGGATTCGTTGTTCAACAGGTAGTCTGTCCATCAATTATTGCATCCAAGCACTAGAAATAGTCTCACAAAATCATAATCCTATTCACTGTGTAATCTGACCGATCAAACAGGTGCTAAAGCAAGTCATCCTTAAAGCAAGTCATCCTCAAATCTACCAACTATGGCTTCTATTTTATCAAAATCACCTGGACACCAGAAACGAGGGATCCAGCAAGAACTCCAGAGAGTGTCTCAACTCCAAATAGAGTCCCGACAATGAGAGGTGTAAGCATGACAAGGGCACCAGGTGGAATCATCTCCTTAATGGAAGCATCAGTAGAGATCTTAACACAAGTGGCATAATCGGGCCTGGCAGTGCCCTCAATGAGACCCGGAATGGTGTTGAATTGCCTTCGAACTTCCTCAACCATCTTCAAAGCTGCACTTCCCACGCTCTTCATTGTCATGGCGGAGAACCAGTAGGGAAGCATGGCGCCAACAATCAAACCAATGAAGACCTTCGAACTGAGGACATTGACAATTGAAATGCCTGCACGACTCACAAATGCACCAAAGAGGGCCAGTGATACTAGTGCAGCAGATCCAATAGCAAATCCCTTTTTAAAAAAAAAAACGGAAATGGAAGTCAATAAGAGAAAATGGCAATCAGCAGAGGATGATAAATAATCAGATAACAAATGCAGATTTAGCTGGACGACATAGCATAAAATGATAAGGTACATCTTTGGTGTAAGAGCAACTTCAAGTCTACTTTGGCATTATAAAAATCTACTTTCCTAGTTTTGATATTTAGCACTTCAATCTCTTCAAACTTCATCAGTTCATTGAGAAAATAATTTTGTTTTCATTGACTATAAAAATGCACCAGCAAGTGGTAACAAAGGGGTGGCCCGTGGCCCACAATATGAAGCAATTGGGGAGAGAGTGAGATGAAGTCTTCGAGTTGCTCCAAGCATATAATAAGGAAATTCACTGCCAATGCTGCTGAAGCACTTAATAACTACATTCTCATGCAAGTGATCATATTGGAGCCCTTAAGCAAGTTGTGCCCACTGACCAGAAATATCTAAAGCCCCTCACTTGTAAGAGAAATTCACTGCCTAATGCTGCTGAAGCACTTAATAAATACATTCTCATGCACGTGATCATATTGGAGCCCTTAAGCAAGTTGTGCCCACTGACCAGAAATATCTAAAGCCCCTCACTTGTAAGAGAACTTGTCTTGCAAACATCCAAAGTTAATATGACAAAGTAGGAGCTGTTTTGTAGATCAAAAGGACATCATTATACCTTCCCAATAGCAGCAGTGGTGTTTCCAGCAGCATCAAGGGCATCAGTTCTCTCACGGATTCGATGGCTCATACCAGCCATCTCAGCAATGCCCCCAGCATTGTCACTAATGGGACCATAAGCGTCAATGGCCAATCCAGTAGCAATGGTGCTAAGCATGCCAAGCGCAGCCATTGCAACACCATACATTGCAGCAAAGCTAAAAAACAAAGATGCTGATTGCAATGGCAAAAATTGGAATGATGACAGATTTGTATCCCAAGGCCAGGCCGAAGATAACATTTGTGGCAGCACCAGTCCGGCAGGAATCAGCAACATCTTGTACAGGGCTACATTATTAAAAAAAAAAGTAACATAAACTCTTATTTTTAGAAAGTTGAAAAGCCATATACAGTAAGCAAATTTATTATCCAAGAATACCTGTATGCATTGCTAGTGTAGTACTCGGTCACAAACCCAATGAGAAGCCCAGCCCAAAGCCCAACACTAACACACAAAAACAGCTGCCTGCAAAACAAAGTCAACATCATAGATAGTGATGTCAACAGACCAACAAGACCAGAAGATCAACTTTGATCCACACTCGTCAGCTACTACTGCATGGACTCAATTGGTAGTTCACTTAGTTGAAACTAAAACAGTTCAACTGCTTCTTTAGGTATCGACAATTGACACTAATTCCACTTTTATTAAACTATTTATCAAAGAACTCAAAAGAAATAAAAGTTGGGAAACTATGGTGATGAACTGTTTAAAGCAGTTCAACTGCTTTAGTCATTGAACTGTTTAAAGCAGTTGAAGTGTGAGTTGAACCTTGAGTTTGACTCCTTAGTTGTTGCTTTAACCCTTCTTTTCACTTCCGTCATTCTTCTTTCTTTTCCAAGGGTAGTCATGGAGGATAATATTGAAGCTTACCAGTTCTTCACAACCTTCTGATCACCAAAATTGAAAATCATGAAAGATGACGGCAGTGCAATCCAGCTAACTATTGCAACTCCGACAGTCATTATAATAGTGGAGATAATGAGCTGTTTCTTCAATGCTGGTTCAATTTCCTTGACAGCCTTGATTTCAAAGAAGTCGGTTGCAAAGAGGGTGGTGATCAAACAAACAAGAATGCCCACAGAACTAACGAGCAGAGGATAACACATTGGAGTGAACTCATGGTTGATGCCAAAGGAGGAGATAGAGGCCACTACAAGTGCAGCACAAGAAGACTCAGCATATGAGCCAAAAAGATCCGACCCCATGCCAGCAATGTCACCCACATTATCACCAACATTGTCCGCAATCACCTGCATTGATAGAACATTTCAACAACCTCCCCACAAATTATATGTCAAACATTTTGAATTCAAAATAACATCTTTGCTCACAGCTGGATTCCTTGGATCATCTTCTGGAATGTTCCTTTCAACCTTCCCCACGAGATCAGCACCAACATCAGCAGCCTTAGTATATATGCCTCCACCAACTCTCCCAAAAAGAGCCATGGAAGAACCACCAAGCCCATAACCAGTAATAGCCTCAAAAAGGCCTTCCCAATCATTGCCATAGTACAACTTGAAGAGATTGATGGCAATATACAGGACCAGGAGTCCATTGGCAGCAAGAAGAAAACCCATAACTGCACCAGACCTAAATGCAGTGATAAAAGCTTTCCCAACACCTTTTCTTGCTTCTAAAGTGGTCCTTGCATTTGCATAGGTCGCTATTTTCATCCCGAGGAAACCAGACAATACAGAGGTGATGGCACCAAGCAAGAAGGATACAGTGCTAAATACAGCCGTAGCAAGGGCTGGCTTGCACATCTCATGCGGGTTATAGGTGCAGGGTCGGCTCTTTGTGCTGAAGCTCTCAACAGAACCCAAAAAGAGGAATATTAGGATTGCAAAAGCAATCATGAAAACACCCACGTACTGATATTCAGTAAATAAAAAGGATGTCGCACCTGTTACAATCAGAAATAACGAATTCAAATTTACCACCAAAAAAACATACAACAAATTCAAGCCATCAGAAACATGAACTACGGATACTAAAAGAGTCAACCAAAGGCAACACGCATGAGGCAGCAAAAGGATATTGTAAACAAGACATGTCAATAACAAAAGAGGTCTCAAAACTTAGAAAGAAAAAAGCCACAGGAGTATTGAAGTGCTACACAGAAAAAGAACAAAACCATTACCCGAAAGTTGGTTAAAAATAATTGACTCGACTTTTTAAAAACATTTATACATCTTTCAGTCGACTCCATCTAGAGATTGGACAAGATGAATGCACCAATTGGTGTACAGCAGAATGGTAATTCACTAGGTTACCAAATCTTAACCATATATAACCATTGGAAAAGACTAGGATGGCTCTTTGAATTTTGAATTTTCAATGCAATCGTGATAGAATATCCTTGAAAATAGAAGTCCTGCCCGAGAACAAACTCCCACAAGGCATAACAAGAAATTAAAATAACTGGCCAAACATGCTCAACGTCCTAAACGTCAAGGAGAAGAAAAAGAGTTGTGAGGAGCTTTAGGCCCGCTAACATCCCCTGGCCACAAGCCAGAGAGCAAGTTTTGCGGCATTATTTTTTTCGGAAAACCAAACAAAGAAAAGTGTCGGAGTTGCAAATTTGTATGGAACAAATTTATTGGTCCACTGCATAATTATATTTCATCAAAATTGTATTCTACATTTGACACCAACAAGAAATTTTGATGCCACAATCTATCTGCCCTCAATCACGTGTCTGTACCACTACGGTATTCAACCTACCTAGAGCACTTCACTAAAGCATTCAAAACAATTGCAGATCCGGAAAAAGAAAAAAAAAAGCATAACAAAACAATTTATCCTCAGGTGTAAAATATATCTGCTCACCAACCAACATTACCATTCCACAAAGAAACAATAAAGGAATACACAAAACAAAACAGACGTTATAAAGAAATCAAACAAGGGGCAATCATATTTGGAGAACAAAAAATGACTCCACTAAACGCAAGCCCTATGTGTTGGAGTTGGAATACACCTCACACGCACTACATTTGCAGGGCACGCTAGTACTCTAATACCAATCATTAGGTACTAATCAATTATGATCAAAGCTGTAGAACTTTATTCAAATAGAGGAAAAATATATCTCCCAATTATAGTAGGGATCTGAATGTCATGCATAAGATAATCAATATCATCTTCCAAAACTCAAGATAATAATCAAACAAAAAAACTTCTAAAACACCAAGTACTTGTGCAAAAGCATATCTTAAACATCTCATGTAGTCTGTGACAAATTTAAAGCGATAATAGGAGTGGGTCTTTACTCTTTACCAACTTAAAATTCGGTTTAACACTAATACTGTAACTTGTTTCAACCCACAATAAAAAAACCTGGCCAAGAACATCAACATCAGAAAATTTGCTATTTTCAAACATCAAGGTGTGGAGTTGCATATATGGCCAACTCATTCGTAAGCCCTATAATTTTTCCAGATCTTAATGATATTGCTGAGTCAATCATCCATCCGAATTACGTACAAGATTTCTTGCTTCATCTCGTGTCTGTTTCGAGAAAGCAAATTCCTTGGCATGCGATGTCCTGTCAACTTGTTGATTGGAAGCTCGGCACCTTCAAGAAACAAATAGCAAAGCAAGGAAAAAGATTTTGCATCTGAGGACCGCAACATATCGTAGCTCACCCATAAGCAAGCCGAAGCACTTGGGTTATTTGGGCTTCCTTAAGGATGAGCTACGATATGCAGTCGTCTTCAATGCAAAATCTTGTTTCTTGCTCTGCTGTTTGTTTCGTGAAGATGCCGAGATTCCAATCGACGACTTGACGAGACATCATATGGTGAGGAGTTTTGCCTTCTCAAATCCCACAGGCACTAATTGAAGCAAAAAATGTTGTATGTACAGTAGTTGATGCCTCAAATCTTCTTCTTTCTTGTTGAACAACAGTGATGAAAACGTTGTCCGAATTTGTGATGTCATAAGGGATGTTTGGTATCTCAATTGCATGAAAGGGAAAAGGATTTCAGGTAGACCACGGTGCTCTTCAATTGCTGCATAATCCTGCGAACAGACGGTTGAACTCAGCAACATCAATAAAATATCAGCAATTTGGGTATTTTCTTCTCGGGAGTATAATTTCTCCCCAAATTTGGTCCATTTCATTACCAGAAATTTTTTCCAGGAGCTGAATATAAAATCACTAAACAAGATAAAAATTCCCAACTAACACTAAACGCTACAGTATTCAACCACCCCAGTAAACTTCACTGAACCATAACAAAATAATTAACCACTAGTCTAAATAAAATATTCTATCTGCTGAGCCACCAACTATCACTAACCAACCCGGACAGAAACAATAAAGAAAGGCATCAAAACAAAAAAGACATCGTAAATCATAAAGACAGAAAACATGATTCCTCCAATTTCAAAAGCAAAAAATGATTCCACAACTATGTGTTGGAGTTGGACAATTGGACTACACCTCACACGCAACACACGTGGAGGGCACACTAGTAGCATAAATCATTCGATACTAGTAATAAATTAAGAATAAAGTCTTAGAACTTTATTCAAACAAGACAACTACTAGTTATCTACCCCAGTTATGGCAATGAGGCTGCATCAGGTCTAAAGTAATACTATGCTCTTCCCAATATGAAGATAACTATCATATTGAATAAGAAAATAAAGCACAGTACTTTGGACAAAAAGCATATCTGAACCAGCTCATGTATATGATATCACCCAACCCAGTAATAATCAACGGCAATAACCAACTTAGTCCTAAACCCCTCTTGGGGGTGATAAGAATGCATCAAACAAGTGAAGAAGACAAGATTTGAAAATTCAAATTGAGAAAAGTAAACATGTAAAATCCTTTCTTTCTTAAGCTATGTTAGGGAAATCAAAAGCCCGAATTAGTCTAGAATCTTTTGAATTCCTAACACCCCCTTTTTTTGAGTCAATAAACCAAATTTAGAAGACCAACATTGCACTGGACAAACAAAAAAAATTCAGTTTTTTTGAGCATTTCCATTTCTTGATTATGCTTTTCTCCAAATTTGAACCATATTTCATCAAATCATCTCACCAGAAGCTGAAAGGAGGTTGAAAAAATCACAAACCCCATAAAAATTGCGGCATGATAAACCAAATTTGAAAGAACAAAACTACACCGGGGACACGCACAAAAAAAATATCCAGCTTGGGTATTTTCTTTTCCTGAGTAGATTTTTCTCCAAATTCGATCCATGCTTTTAAAATAACTTTGCCATGAGCTGAAAGGAGGTTGATGAAGATCAATAAGGACAAGAAAATTCTACACGACTATACGGACGGTGGAAAAAAAAAAAAGACTAATCCCAATTTCCAAACACAGCCTTAGCTAGAGGTTTGAACTTTATCTTTTTATACACTAAAAAACACAAGGCGGAATTAGATCTATATCGTGAACGTGAACAAATCGATCAAAAAACTAGGGTTGAGATTTTCACCTTCGGAAATCGCACTCTGTATCTCGGCGCACTTAACGACGATGTCGTGGTCATTGATACCATCCTCTTCTTCAATCAGGTAGTCGTTGTACCCGTTCTTGTTGTTCGTCGGACCGGAATTCGTATTCCGGTCGGACGAAAGCTGCACGCGGGAGACCAACACCCACTGGACCAGTGAGAACACGATTCCGACCACGGCGCAGACGGGGATCACGATCTCCGCCGCTAGATCTGAGAGCAACACCATTTTTTTATGGAATTTGAGAGAGAGAGGGAGATGGAGGGGATGATTTGAGAGTTGGGAAGTAGTGATGATTTATTTTTGAAATGTGATGATTTATTGATAAGGCGGATAACCAGGATAAGGAAAGCTTATCCACTGCCCTTGAAACACCGTAACAGGTGTGTACCATGGCTTATCACTTTTTAAATTTTTACACAAAAGTAAAGCTGTGTTCGTTTGGTAGTTTAGTTTAGTTTTGATGATGTCAAAAGGTGTAATGAGTGGAGAGAGATATAGAGAGAAATGAGGAAAATGATGATGTCAACAAAACTAAACTAAAACTAAACCCCCTAACCGAACAGGGCATACTGCCCTTTTCGGTTAGGGGGTTTAGTTTAGTATTGTGCAAAAAAAAAAATGGAGTATTAAGAAATACTTTATTTTTCATGTCAAAGTTGCACATTTACTTTTCGATAAACATATGGGTACAAAAATCGAGGTACAAAAAATGTACATATCAATTGGTTTGGGCTCACTCCGAGTCCCAAAAGAATGATTGGAGTCGTTCATATTTTTCAGAAGAATGTAGACTCGTACGTCGCCCAAAAAACAGCTCAATTGTATATTGTTAAATACTTCATCGGTTCATTCAGTTTTTTAATTTGTGAAAGTGAAATGGCTGCAACATCTCATTCAAGAACAAGGTTGAGGCCATGTCCCACTAACTCAAAAAAACCAAAAAATTAATTTACTCTTAAAATCAAGGCAGTCACTCTCTCACAATACATCACATAAAAGCCGTGAAAAGCCAAAAAAGCTGGCTTAGTGGAACACTCCGAGATTAGTTGATGGGAGCAATAAGATAGGTATAATGATCAACCGGTAGCGAGAGAGAGGTGGAGGGAGAACGTGCTGAGAAGAAATAGAAACAGAAATGGAAAATTGATTGTGAATTCAACTCAACAATTACAAGAGAGAGTTAGGTGCATTATATACTTGCACACTTACAATTTGACACGTGCATATTAACAAACCGATTTAACAAACCGACTTAACAAACTAAGTGCTGCCTAATTACAACTTGTAGCAGTTACAACTTGAGCTGGAATCTGTTGTGGTGGAGCACATACTCTATCATCCCCCTGTAAGAGCATGGTGGGAGCTTGACGCACCATGAGCTTGTCCTTGAGATAATGAAAACGAGCCACACTAAGAGGCTTGGTAAAGAGATCAGCAAGCTGTTCAGTAGCAGGAATATGACAAATGATCAACTGCTTGGCCATAACGTTTTCACAAATGAAGTGATAGTCCACTTCAATATGCTTTGAGCGAGCATGAAAGACTGGGTTTGTAGCCAAGGCCAAGGCTGGGAGGTTATCACACCACAGAACTGGAGGAGGAACATGTTTAAGGCCAAGATCAGAAAGCAACATGGGTAACCAACTGAGTTCTGCAGCAGTCTGTGCTAACGCTCGATACTCAGCCTCGATGGAAGAGCGAGCCATAGTAGGCTGCTTCTTGGCTGCCCAAGAAATCAAATTGGAGCCTAAAAATACACAATATCCAGTGGTTGATCGACGATCCAAAGAATTCCCAGCCCAATCAGAATCCGAATAGGCTGTAAGAGTAAAATCACCAGGAGAGAAAACCATCCCTTGAGTTATAGTGCCTTTGAGATACCGAAGCAGTCGCTTAACCGCTTTAAAATCACCATTGGAGAGCTGATGCATATGTTGACAAGCAGAGTTGACAGCCAAAGCCAAATCAGGTCTGGTAATGGTCATGTACTGCAAAGCACCCACTAGACTTCTATACAAAGAAGGCTGATAAAAAAGAGTTGCATCTGCAGTAGAGGGAATGGGTTTGTCAGCCATAGGGGAAGGATAGGGCTTGCAGTCTTGCATCCCTGCTTTAGCAAGGATTTCCAAGGCATACTTTTGCTGTGAGAGAAAATATCCCTGAGCAGTGGGGGTAACTGAAATACCTAGGAAGTAGGACATGTCCCCAAGTTCTTTCATAGCAAAAGAGGCATGCATCTGTGAAACCAACTGAGTGATAAAAGAAGGATTACTGCCAGTAAGCAGGATGTCATCCACATAGATAAGTAGAATAGTAACAACCTTAGGAGTGTGCAAAACAAACAATGAGGAGTCACAATGACTGGACTTAAACCCTTGGGATATCAGAAATTGGGAGAAAGTATAGAACTAAGCCCGTGGTGCCTGCTTAAGGCCATACAAGGCTTTATGAAGTCTACACACGTGAGTAGGATGTTGAGAATCAATAAAACCTTGAGGCTGTGTGAGATACACTTCTTCATCTAGTTTACCATGTAAGAATGCATTAAAAATATCCATTTGCTTAATTGGCCAGTTGTAAGCAAGAGCAAGAGGGAGAAAAACTCTAATTGTAGGTTGTTTAGCCACATGGCTAAATGTTTCATGATAGTCAATGCCTTCCTCTTGAAGATATCCTTTGGCAACCAAACGTGCCTTGTATCTAGCCACACTACCATCAGAATTTCTTTTCAATTTAAACACCCATTTGCATCCAATGGAGTGCTTGCCAGGAGGCAGAGGTACCAAGGACCAAGTGCCCTGTGTTTGCATGGCTTGATACTCCTCAAACATGGCTTGTGACCATAAGGGAGAGCCAAAAGATTGAGAAGCAGTGGCAGGTTCAGAAGTAGAGAGGTCTGGAGAATAGGAGAGAATAGTAGAAAGACAAACTGGATGTTTAGATTTAAAAATACCCAATTTGGACCTAGTAATCATGGGGTGAGAATTCTGAGTAGGAGTGGAAGAAGCTGGTGCTAAATAAGAAGAAGAAGGTTGTGCTAAAGGAGAGACAGAATAAGGAAGAGGAGAGGAGACATCACAAGGAGATGAGTCCTCTAAAGAAGAGGGCACAACAGAAGGAAAAAGGATAGGAGGAGTAACCGTAGGAACTGGTGAAGAAGGTGAAAATAGGGTTGTTGTTGGTGAAGAAAATGTGGAAGAAGAGGGCCAAAAAAAAGAATGCAATTGATCCAGAGTGGGAGATGGATCTGTTGACAGAGTTTGAGAAGCAAAAGGAAATATGTTTTCATCAAATAAGACATGTTAGACATGACCAGTTTTGGGATCTAAACACATGTAGCCCTTGTACATAGGATGGTATCCAAGAAGCACACAAGGGATAGAACGTGGTTGAAGCTTATTGGAGGTGTAAGGTTTTAACCAAGGATAACATTGACACCCAAAAACTTTAAGAAGAGAGAAATCAGGAGTTTTGCAATACAGTTTCTCATATGGAGTCAAGTTGGCTAGAGAGGAACTAGGGAGTCTGTTAATAAGGAAAGTGGCAGTAGCTAAAGCATCAACCCAATATTGAAGAGGCATAGTGACTGGTGCAACAAAGTAATAGTAGTTTCCACTAAGTGTCTATGCTTTCTTTCAGCAACTCCATTTTGGGAGGGAGTATAAGGACAAGACAACTCATGTTTGATCCATTGAGCAAAGAGATATGCAGCAAATTGATTACCACTGTATTCACCCCCTCCATCAGTTCGAAATACTTTACGACAAGTGAAAAATTGCTTCTCAATAAAGGCTTAAATTCAAGAAATGTAGAGTATACATCACTCTTGGCATACAAAGAATAAAGCCATGTGAATCTACTGTAATCATCAACAAAAACTACATAATACTTGAAACTAGAAACAGATGGAAGAAATGGTCCCCATACATCAGTATGTATAAGAGCCAAAGGTTGATCAACAGTGGTATTAGACAATTCCAAAGGCAATCTGTGGGATTTAGCCACACAACAATGAGAACACAAAGATGTGTTTGCTCTAGTATTATTATGAACAACTGGAAGATGAAATTTATTGGTGAGATGCTGGAATTTGGCAGGAGAAGGATGACCTAGACGTTAATGCCAAATGTCTGGAGAAGCCTTAACAACAAAGCAAGAAGGGGATCCAGATGAAAAAGAAATAGGAGAGACCTGGTACAGACCATCAATATGCTGGCCCTGAAAAAGGATTTGCTTGTGGATTTTGTCCTGGACAACAAAGGAACGTGCATCAAAAGTAACAGTATAGTTATTATCTTTGATCAATTGGTGCACAGAAACAAGATTGGAAGCTAAGTTAGGAACATGAAGAACATGATGTAATGGAAAAACATGGGATGGAGTAGGTAAAATACCATTGCCAGTGTTGAGTATGGGCAATGTAGTACCATTTCCAATTGTGACCTGTTCAGATCCTTGATAGGGCTCATAAAGAGAAAGATTAGAGAGATCATTTGTCATGTGAGTAGTGGCAGTAGAATCAACATACCAGTTGGGACTGGATTTCTCTGGTGTAGAAGCATCAAAGGCCTTAGCGTTAGAACCAGAAGAATGATTGACTGAGGCAAGTTGATATTCCATGTTCAACCTATGCCAACAATCATATGCTGTATGGCCAGGTTTGTCACAAATTTGGCAAACTACACCTCCTGAGGAAAACCTCTACCAGATGGAGAACCATGTGAATATCCAGAATAAGCAGACGATCCTTGAGAACTCTGTGAGGTAGAAGATCCATGAGTGTATCCAGTGGACCTGTGAGAATTGTCTAAATAAGAAGACCTGTTGTCACCTCTAAAACCACCTCTACGAGATTGAAAGCTTCCACCTCTGTTAGTACCACGAAAACCACCTTTGAAACCTCTGTTAGGAGAAGAGAAACCCCTATTGCCTTGATGAAAGTAATTTCCTCGAGATGCAACAAATGCTACATGGACATCAGTTGTGGACTGTAATTTTAGAGAGGTTTCCTCATGAAGTGCTTCAGACAAAAGCAAGGCACATAGTTCTTCCATGGAAATTGGAGCAGACCTAGTGCGAATTGAGGTTTTAAAAGCACGATACTCTTCAGATAGTCCATTAAGCGTAATGAGTACCAGATCTTCAGTATCAACTGGTGATCCAGCCAATGTAAGTTGATCATTTAAAGTCTTGATTTGTTGTAAATATGTGCCCATTGTATTCGATCCCTTTGTGGTAGCTGTTAGGCGATTCTTTAATTGATGCACATGTGATCGTGAGAGTGTTGTAAAACGTTTCTCAATATTACTCCAAGTTTCAAGGCTAGAGCCGCAATTGAT
>JAXBDA010006506.1:0-20522 GCA_036023075.1 Gaultheria prostrata
AATTTATAATGTTATATACATTCAATATAGATCTCGTTTTATAGTTCCCGATGAGTTGTATTAGATAAAGTTTTCAAAATTATAAAACACATTATAGTTCGAAAAATATAAACAATTGAAAAATTGGCACGCATGTACGTAAATGGACAAGAAATTTGTAATGGAGGGAGTAATACAGTAGCACATATTAAATCCTACCATTGCTATAAATTAATGGTTACTGGGAAGCGTGGATAAAATTATAGAGATGTTAGGTATACAATCATTCAACCACAATCAAATCCACAACCCTCACATACAAGTGAGGCCCATACACAATTATGAGGTGGACTCCACGTTTATGTGAGGGGTTGAGATGGATTGGGTTCTGGCTGAATGGTTGTATACCTAGCATTTCTTATAAAATTAAGAGAAATGATACATTAACACCATTCAATCCACAGCCCCACATACACGTAGACCCCACGTGAATGTATAGACCCCACGTGTACATGAGGAATTGTAAATTGGTTTGTGATTGGCAAATTGTGTACTTAGTACTTTATTACTAAATAGCAACTTAGCGTGGTTGTGCTATATGTTGTTGTAATTTATACATCACGCTACACCCAGTCAATTGGTGTACTATAAGCTGCTGTCTGACGGTTTAACTTAGACGACATAAAAGAGTTAATAAAAGAAGATTAATGTCCACATCTGTGGATTTGTAGAGTTTGGTTTACCTAGTTATCTGTCGACTTCAATAGACATTTAATATAGGGTAAATTTTATTAATGGGTTTTTGTTTAATAGGTTTTTGTTTAACACCTTTTTCGGGAAAAAACACTTCTTGAAAAAACACTTCTTGGTTTACCTTCAATGGCGGAGCTATAAATCGAATTTGTCCTAGGCTAATCCATACAATTGGATACTTACATAGGCTAACCGTATAAATCTTTTATTGAACAAAAAATTTTACATGTAAATTTTTAACATTTTTTGTAACTTGCCTGGGCTATAGCCCACCCCAAGATGGCTATAGCTCCGCCCTTGTTTACCTTGATTTGCTCTGTTTCTTCTCAATTGTAGATTAGTATCACCTGCACAAGAAACTGATTCTGGGAACTCATTGACTAGATCATTGTTGATTCATGTCATTTTCGCCTTACTTTCTGGAACTATGACCACCTGTTTCAGTTTTACAATTTTCTTAACTTTGAGTCAATTTACGTACTTAATACCGTATTACTTTGATTGGGAATAAACTCATCCATTTTTTGGTTTACCGTGTTCCATGCCTGACGAATTTCCGTACTTAATAGTATTACTTTGATTGGGATTTGGGAATAAACTCATCCATTTAGACCATTTCTTTTTTTGCAGCAGAGTGCACCAATAACCATCATACAAGACCCAGCACGGGTGAGTTCGCATTCACTCGTTCAGTTTGTTACTTAAATTGGTTAAGTTTTCAAATCAAGCTCAAATAAGCTAATGCTCGGCTAGTTCAGCGGATATTGAAAAAATTCAAGCTATTTAAGATATGTTGGTGATTGGCTTGAATTAAGCTCGTTTGAGATCAGCTTGGGTCATAAACAAGAAAACTATGAAAATATTGAATCTCAGCAGATTGACTTAGCCCATGGGTGACCCATTCTATCTTTTAAATCTCAATTTCAGTGTTCTTTTCGACGCAGTAAAACTTACCCCACCCCGAAAAAAAAAAAAAAAAAACCATCTTTTGGTGCACGTCTACTTCAGTAACTTTCGCCAAAATGGAAGAAATTATTTATGCAGCAAATTTGTGTTCACCTTACGATTGTTGATTTTGAAAAGAAAAGTTGTGTAGTATCACCACATGGTTTGACAATTTCGTATTACTAATTTGGTTGAATCGGTATCAGATATTACAGAGAAAACTATGATACAAAGATTTGTGGCACAAAAATTTCCCTACATATTTGGGGGTCTGTCTATTTTAGGTATTTTTGTTCTGTTATGATTGTGTGTGTACCATAAGAAAAGTAAGAACTATGCTACGATTTTTCTAGTTCACATACTATGCTTTTTAATGGTCTTACATAACTTATTTACGATTTTTCTATGGTGTGTACGGCAGATCCGAAATCTTTGAGAATTATTTTGACTAGTTACGAAAATAGTTGATGGTAGTTATTCATATATCGATTGAAGTTTATACTACAGACATTTTCAAATATTGTACTCCCACTGTTCCTAAATAATGATCCACGCGAAAAGACGTGCAATTTTCGGATCAAGAAGTAAAATGCTTCCCCGGGCATAATTTTTTAAATTATCTAAAAATTGCATGTCTTTTCGTATTGACCTATTCAATTTGTTTTGGAAGCAGCACCTCTCCGGTTTTGATTTTTGTAGACCTATTCTGGGCCCACAATAATGATTTTGTGACAACCCATGGTGGGTTTGTTCCACATCGCCCACGTATGTGAAGGGAATTTGATATATAAGGTTTGGCCCACCAGCTACTGTTAAGTTGAGTTTAACTTTTTGAGCCACGTGGTTAGGCTAAAGTTAGCAGGTCAGTTGGGGCGGGTCGTTACAGGTGGTATCCCAGCACAATCCCGGTCTACATGGTGGGGGCCACCTCTAGAATCTGCAGGAGCCAACTCTTGAATCCAGAGTTAGAGCAAAGTGTTATGCATAACTAAGTATCACACTATGGCCACCGGGGGAAGGTTGCTGGGCCAATGCAACGAAAACGTTGCATTCTAAGGTGTGGAGATTGTGACAACCCATGGTGGGTTTGTCCCACATCGCCTACATATGTGAAGGGAATTTGATATATAGGGTTTGGCCCACCAGTTACTGTTAACTTGAGGTTAACCTTTTGAGCCACGTGGTTAGGCTAAAAGTTTGCAGGTCAGCTTAGGCGAGTCGTTACAGATTTAAACCGTTCACAGTGTAGGTCTCGTCAAGAATTTCAACCACACCATAAAGAGGACTGGAGGGAGAAAGTGGACTAGATAGTAACTGCCTCTATTTTTCTCTAGTAAACTGAAATACCTTTTTGTATAAAATGTTTAAGGTTCCGTTTGGATGGCGACAATCTTGAGGGGGAATGAGAAAATAATATCTTCTTTCCATGATTCTAACATTTGAAAGAGACAGGAATGAAAATGTGATGTCATGCTTATATGATTCCTAAGTTTGGAAGGGATGGAAATATAATTGTGATTAATGACATATTCCCAAACTGAGATAGAATTTGATCATTCCCTTATTCCATGAGAATCTTAGATTCCCGACTCATTCATTAAGAAAAAATCACTGTAATAATACTATAATTGTTTTTTACGTAAGATTCCAAACACCGAGTGAAATTACTCTGGGTATCCAATTCCTTGGAATTCGATTTACAGTAATATATCATATTTCTATTCCTACCCGAAAAAATTTCAAACAATTTGATTCCCAGTAATCATATTCTTATTTCTACTCAAGATTCCGGTTATCCAAACATAACCTAAAGAAAGATGATATTCAACTAACATATAGGCTATAGCAGCAGGAAAAGAACGAGTGAATTTTTTTTATTTTAAATTTTCAATAACAAATATCTTCCACTTGATTTTCCCGAATTTCGTCATTTCTATGTCTACGAAAGAAAACAAACCAAACTTAAAAAGGAGGAATTTTTTTTTTTTTTAATTTTTCATGGAATATCCATTTCATTTCTTTTCACAGCTTCGAAACAGAACCTAAATAGTTTTTGTGTTCAAGGATTACGACCTTCGTCCGTGACCAGGTAAGCGCTAATGGCTTACTACTCCACATTCCAACGACGGTCTTGAAAACAACAATTTGACCAACCGTCTCTTTGCTACTGCGCGCTTGATTACGCGTTGGTGTGCCCATTGGCTAATAGAGACATCGACGTGCATGGGAAAATGTAACTACGACTCATTGATTTGCTAACATCCAATCTACCCATGCAACTTCAAAGATACTACTTAAATAGCAGTGTTACCTCCGTTCCAAAATATTTATTTTGATCTGTTGTAGTACGAGAATTTAAAAATATTGTTTTAAGACAAAAAAATTCTATCCTTTTTAATAAATTCAAGTTGTTGATAGCTAGAATATTGTTGTAAATTTTTTTGAGAAATGTATTATTTTTAAGTTCTCATTCGCGGGCCGGATAAAAAAAAAAAAAAATGAAGAGGAAAATATATGTTGTCTACGACTAAGGTGCCGCTCCACTTGTCTGGTGAATTCGATATTGAATTGATGAATGCAAACGAGAAGCACAACCAAGAGTATGAGAATTAATCAAAACAAAACAATTTTTGTTATTTGAACAAACCTCAAGTTAACATCGAACAAACCTCTTGCGATCACAATATTTTTTCGTAGTGTTGAATGTTAAATCCCACATCGCCTATCCAGGCAACCTAAACCTGGTTAATATATTGTAGAAGTTACTTCACCTATTGTCAATTGGTTTTAGGTTGGAACCCTCCAAGAAATCTAACATGGTATCAGAGCTAGGTCTTGGGTGGCACACCTGATCATGATGTGGTCAAATCTCTATTGCCCGAGTCAAATCTTATGGTCTTCTCAATTCGTACCTCTACGTGCATCCGGGCTGCACGTGAGGGGGGTGTTAAATCCCACATCGCCTATCCAGGCCACCCAAACCTGATTAATATATTCTAGAGGTTATTTCACCTATTGCCAATTAATTTTAGGTTGGAACCCTCCAAAAAATCTAACACTGAAAGCCGAACTAGCAAGCTCGAGTTGCTAAATGTCGTGCTGGGGTTTAAAAAGAATGATGGTAAACAAACAAATGAAGTATTCTTTTGTTCGATTACAAAAATATCATAAGGAAATTTGCGTAATTATAATACGAAAGATAGTAATTGATTTTTACTTGGTTACGCCCTACCATAACAACATGATACTACTATTCAACAATGCATAACGAATGTACTATGACACGAAATTAAAAGTACTATTCAATCTATTAATAGTTAGGGGGTGTTTCAGAGCCTCATATTCAGTTTTTCATTTTTAATTTTTTTAATTATAGTCAGAATGTATTTTGAATCTGGTAAGAGTGTTCGAGAGAAATGTGCAGAATACATTTTGCAATAGAAATTGCGTTTAGGAGATATGTGTGAAATGCATTTTGTAGGTCTTTTTGTTAATCAAAACGGGAAAAATAAAAAATGTGAAGTCAAAAAGCTCCTCCCAGCGTTTTGGCTTCTCCTCTCTAACGTCAAATTATGAGAATGAGTTTTGCCTTAATGTATTTTGGGTTTGAGCAGACAAACACCTAAAACTAAAAGTAATTAAGAAAGGAGTTGGTCAAACAGCCCTTTAATTTATCCCATGAAGGGTCACACAAAAGTAGTGATTTTGGAAATTGTTTTCATGAGTTCTGTAAGTCGGCAAAAATGAAAATACCACCTTCAAACTAATCCAGTACACATGCAAGTTTTTCAAATGCTAATGATGATCTTTATAATGTGAACCCATAATTAAACCTCTCTGGCTTCCAATAACCAGTGGGAAAAGGTCGATAAGATTTCGTTAAATATTCATCCGACTCTTTAAAAGCAATATATATGTATGACTATTATTAGGAGTGAGCCTCTCGGACCGTTTTTCCACCAACTCTCCTAAAACCAATTGGTGGTAGGAAAGATTTTAATTAAGTCTTTTATGGTACTCGACATCGCATCCGCAAGTTTGTTTTTAGAGCGGCCGCAGGGAGTGACATCGTGTAACCAAATCCATGGGGGTACTCCGGGCCCAACAATCCCTCCCTCACGGTGACGCTCCCGCTACTCGAACCCATGACCTCCTGGCTCTGATACCACTTGTCGGATCGCTTTTCCACCAATTCTCCTAAAACCAATTGGTGATAGGAAGGGTTTCAATTAAGTCTTTTATGGCATTCGACATCGCACCCGCAAGTCTGTTTTTAGAGCGGCCGCATGGAGTGGCATCGTGTAACCAAATCCATGGGGGCACTCCGCGCCCAACAATCCCTCCCTCACAGTGACACTCCCGCGACTCGAACCCATGACCTCCTGGCTCTGATACCATTTGTCGAACTACTTTTCCACCAACTCTTCTAAGACTAATTGGTGGCAGAAAGGGTTTCAATTAAGTCTTTTATGGCATTTGACATCGCATCCGCAAGTCTGTTTTTAGAGCGGCCGCATGTAGTGGCATCGTGTAACCAAATCCATGGGGGCACTCCGGGCCCAACAGAACCAAAAAACCTCTCTAGTCATGAAAAATATAAAAATATAGTATTACTGCTCACTTCACGTCATGAACTTCCACCTTTTTTTTAATTTAATCTAACAAAGCTAAAAAAAAAAAAAAAGAAGCTACTAAAAAACAAAGGTTGTGTTTGGTTTGGGTTTTGGGTTTTGTAATGATTAAAAGGAGAAATAGTGATAATAATTAAAAAAAAGGTATTAATAATTGAACAGAGATAGAGAGAAAAATGAAAAAAAGATCTAAAAATAGGTGTAATAATTGGATAATAATTGAGAAAATCGATTCTTAAAAACCGAAACGAACCAGGCCAAAAAGTAGATTATATTCATGGCCAACGAGGTCTCGTTTTCATTAAAATAGTGATTAACATTGCATAAAAAGTTGATGATTTTGCATATGGTCTAGATGTCGTTAAAACCAAGTTCTGTTTGGGAGTACTATAGCCAAGAGTCCAAGACAAAAACGGTTGAGTGGCCAAGATCTCGTTTCCATTAATTTTCTCTGGATCTGATTCTCTTCCGTTCACACAATAGAGTTTAAATTCCTTCCATCTATGGTGGAAACCTTGGGATTTTCACCACAACATGTTATGGGCTCCAACGTACATTTTTTTTTGTTATAATTTGAATCGTTCATCTTGTATGATGTGTAAAATAATATATTCACGTAAAAAATCAGTTTGATCTGAAATCGATAGATATATCAAAAATCAAATTTTAATTTATAAAATGGGCGGTACTCCTGGACAGTTTACATTTGAAATCTATGACTGTCCATTTTATAAATCAAAATCCAAATTTTGACATACCTATCAATATCCAATCAAATTGATTTTTTTTCGTGTACATACTATAAGGTGCATAATTAAGAGCCTTAGTTTAGGATTATACCTATTTTTTCCAAACAAATGTGATGGTTTCTTGGGACTGGGTCCAATTGATCAACAAGTTCTCTTCAAGGTACTGGTCTACAATTGTTTACTAGATAAAGCAATTGTCCGGTTTAAGTTAAACTATGGTTTTAAAAATAGGCCGTTACGTAACGCAATGGCGGATAGGCATGCACTGATTTTTCGGCCTTCCTATACACCCCGGTATATTGGTGAGAGTGAAAAATCGCATACGTATCATTAGTTCCCATTACGTAACGGTCTGTTTTCGATTCACAGACAAATTCATGGTCTTTACCAGATATTCGACCATTATGGGTGATTTCAGTTTTTTAAATTTTTTCAGAATGTATTTTAAATCTGGTAAGAGTGTTCGAGAGAAATTTGCAGAATGCATTTTGAAAGTTGTGCTTAGGAGATATGTGTGAAATGCATTTTGCAGGTCTTTTTGTTAATCAAAACGGGAAAAATAAAAAATATGAAGTCAAAAAGCTCATCGATCCCAGCATGTTGGCTTCTCCTCTCTAACATCAAATTATGAGAATGAGGTTTGCCTTAATGTATTTTGGGTTTGAGGAGGCAAACACCTAAAACTAAAAGTAAGAAAGGAGTCGGTCAAACAGCCCTTTAATTTATCCCATGAAGGGTCACACAAAAGTAGTGATTTTGGAACTTGTTTTCATGAGTTCTGTAAGTCGGCAAAAAGGAAAATACCACCTTCAAACTAATCCAATACACATTCAAGTTCTTCAAATGCTAATGATGATCTTTATAATGTGAACCCATAATTAAACCTCTCTGGCTTCCAATAACCAGTGGGAAAAGGTTGATAAGATTTCGTTAAATATATATTACTCGCGATACTGTTAAACCAAACCATGACTATTATCGTTACGTGTCTTAATACCGTTACTTAAAACCTTGGCTTAAGTACACGCATCTTGACTTATTTTGGGGACCTTTCTCACCATTCATAGCAGGGGGGTTCTACAAACGAATGCCTTCAAAAATATAGACTTGAACAATCAAAATAGGGTCCCTTGACTGCAATCCAAGTGTCAAACAGGCCTTAAACGTTGTGAGTGGTGGTGATGGTTGTGGTTAAGTTGTCACGGCGGTTTTTGGTCGTCGTCCGAAAAATACTTTCCAACTTTGAAAGTGAGGAACGTTTTCCAGTGAAATCAACTTATTTTACACTCCGGAGAAAAAAAAAAAAAACCTTATTTTTCATTTCATTTCATTTCTTGTGGCATAAGGAAATGTTTTTCCAAAAGGGTCCCATCGAAGGAATAATGGTGGATACAATTCTGACCAAAGTGTTCGATGTATGGATCATAAAACTTCAAAAACATAACCCCGCATACATGCAATTGTGATCCGAGCACTCCACCACAATTCTGTTCTGTGTTCTAGATATTATCGAGGCTAAGTTTTCACTAAGAGAAAAACTTATTTCCGGGTTTTTGTGGTCCCCACCGAACATACATTGCAATAATTTGAACCGTCCAACTTGTAGGGTTTGCATCGATAATTGATCAAACATCGATATGTATGTCAAAAGTTGAATTTTGGTTTAAATAACGGACGGTCTGGATTCTGTCAATAGTTTTGAAGTTAAAATGTTCATAACTGTCCGTTTTTCAAACTTAGATTCAACTTTTGACATGCCTATCGATGTCGATTAAACTGATTTTTTATGTGGATACATTATTTTGCGGGCTCTACAATATGAACGTACGGTTCAAATTATTGCAATGATCGTACGGTAGGCCCCACAATGGTTCTCTTTCACTAAATGAAGTGAAAAATAGATGTTGTTTCTGTTAAATGTTAAATCAGTTGATGTATGTGAATACCAAAAATACCACTGAAAAATACCTAAGTGGAACTTAGCCTAAAAGTTACTCCCTCCGTCCTTTTTTAAGTGTGTTACCTGAGAATTCCAACTATTTTTCTCTCACATCAACTTTTATAACTTTTACATCTACTTTTCATTCATTACCCTTATCAATATAATAATACCCACTGACTTTTTAAAAAGAATCTACTTTTAAGGGCAAAATAGGAAATCTACCCACTAACTTTTCAAAATACACACTTATTAAGGGACAGCCAAAAATAAAAATGTACACACTATAAAAGCGACGGAGGGAGTACGATTTTTTTTTTTTTATAAATGGTACGAGACGCATTAAAGGCATTAAAGGTTATGATTCATAGAAAAAATATTATGAATTATATTCCTGACAAATTAAGAATTTTTAATGTAATGATACACATCTTTAATAAATGTGTATTGTATGCAGCCATTCCCGATTAACTAACGTCCCACCTCCCATGCTAAGTTCCATTATAGTATTATTGATGTATTTCTCACGACCCCACTTTCACTCTTTATAATACTAGTATTTTTCTGGATTTCTAAATTTATAAATAAGGCCCCAATTTATATAGTTGAAGATTTAGGAAAAGATTGCATCATCCGACCAATCAGAAAGCGCCACCTCATTCAACCGATCAGGTAGCATCTCATTTTCTTGACATATCAGGAAGCGTTGTGCTATCAGACCAATCATGAAGTGCCGCGTCATTCAATCCATAAAATTTAACCAGTTATATAATCTGATTGCGTCATCTAACAATTAAAAACTTTTCTTAGTCGTGTAATTATTCAGTTTACAAAAAGGATCAAATATATAGACAATGATTAATAAAAATAATTGGACCGATTCTAGTAAAAATGAAGAAAACTAAATAATCATAAAGACTCGGTAAAAATGACTAAAAAATTTAGAGAAAAGGAGGCCCGGCTTAATACTACAACGTCATCCTTTTTTTTTTCCTTTTTTTTAATCTGGAAATAGCATCGTATTATGAAATTGATAGTTTTGCATGTGCTATGCATTGTGTTGTGCACCCCTCGGCCATCCGATAATATTTTGGATGGCCCAGATGCATTTGATAATTTTAATTTAATTTTGATTTATTTTTACAGGTAAAAAATTAAAACACATCCGGACCGTCCAAAACACGATCGGATGACCGAGGAGTGCACAACACGGTGTATAGCCCCGTTGCCCTCTAACTCTTAAGCGTTGTTTGCCGTTTCTAAATTGTTACTACGTTGTTGAAAGTCAATCAAAGACCAAGCAGTGTTTGAGAAATGGTCCAGTACTACTCCCCCGCATGCACATTCAAAGCTTTGAACACTAAAATTCTTCTGCAGTCTTTCGTTTCATGTCAATTCAAATCCCATGACCCTCTCTCCCTCTATATATATACATATCCTCTCTTCATAATATCTCAACTCACTGCAATCTTCAAAGGCTAAAGTACGAACTCAAATAACCCACAAAAACACTTTCACAGGTAGCCCTGTCTCACCACCACCATCAAAGGATAATGGCAACCATTCGAGCTTCAAATGTGGTTTCTTCAACATTTTCCTCATCAACTTCGCATTGTCGGAGAGAAAGAATGACTATTAGAGCTTCTATTTATAGACCGAAATTCCGAAATGGTAGCCTCTCTCTCGATCTTCCCAAACTAACAACCCAAGGTTTGGTGGAAGAGTTGCAACTGAGGCATGGCCACAAAAACAAAACCACCACCCAATTCGAAAAGCTTCCTCCCTCTCCTAATAAGGCTTTTGATCCTATGGTGATCACGAAGCTTTACGCGATCATGGAGGCTGTTGCCAATAGAGTTGAGATGCATAAGAATATCGGAGAGCAGAGAACCAACTGGAATAGCCTACTTTTAACCTCCATTAATTCAATCACTCTAACTGCGTCCGTAATGACCGGAATCGCAGCTATGGGAGCTGCTGGGGCTCCTCTTGGTGCTTTTAAGCTCTCTTCTACTTTGTTGTACTTGGCGGCTACTGGGATGTCGTTGGTTATGAACAAGATTCAACCGTCTCAACTTGCTGAAGAGCAGAGAAACGCTGCAAGGTTGTTTAAGCAACTTTACGAAGAGATTCACACAACTATTAGTATCGGTAATCCAACTTCGAATGACGTAAAAGAGGCGACGCAAAAAGTTCTAGCGCTTGACAAGGCATACCCGCTTCCTCTATTGGGTGTGATGCTCGAGAAATTTCCAAAAAATGTGGAGCCTGCTGTCTGGTGGGCTCCACTACAAGAAAGGCATGCACAATGGATTGGTGGAAAAATAAATAAGAATGGTTGGGATGAAAATCTGGAAGAGGAAATGAGAGAGATAGCTAAGGTTATGAATAGAAAAGATAAGGATGATTACTTGAGGTTGGGTAAGAAAGCCTTGCAACTGAACAAGGCCTTAGCGATTTCTGGCCCTTTACTCGCCGCTCTTGCTGCTTTCGGCTCTGCATTCGTCGGCCATGGATCATGGGCTGTGATTCTAGGGGTTGTTGCAGGAGCTTTGTCGACGGTCGTGAACACAATAGAGCATGGTGGACAAGTTGGGATGGTGTTCGAGATGTACAGGAGCAATGCCGGTTTCTTTAAGCTCATGGAAGAGAGTGTAGAATCAAATTTGAAGGAGAGAGAGGTGGAGAGGAGAGAGAATGGAGAATTGTTTGAAATGAAGATGGCTTTGCAGCTAGGAAGGAGTCTGTCTGAGCTACGGGATCTAGCAGCTTCTTCTTCAATAAAAGGGGAGGCCAACCACGAGTTTGCAAGCAAACTTTTCTAATTTTTTGAATTCAACTGTAGAAATTGTATGTGAGACTAAATTTAGGAGTTACATTAATTGTATATTTGTCCATATATTGACCGATGGTACGATTCATTTATTCAATATAAATAGTGGGTTATTGAACATGCATATTGCAAATCAGCAGTCCATATTATTTCAAGTGTTTGATCAAAGTACGATAGACATCAGTTATAACGACCCGAGCCACTTGACCTACGAACCCTTAGCCTAACCACATAGTTGAAAATGTTAACCTCAAGTTATGATTAGCTGGTGGGTCAAACCTTATATACTGACTCATACTTCCTTAAATAGGCGGTGTGGAACTAGGGGATGTCACAATCCCCCAACCTTGTGCAGGGATAGCCCAAAGGTTTTTAATACCCAAGGCCTAATCTAATAATTATACTCTTAAGAGTACAACACTTAAACAAATTTTACAACAACAATCACAAATAGTGTTTTCAAATAGGATATGTGTATTCTTTCTTCGTTGTATAGATAGTATCAATGATACGTATTGCATATCTATTTTTTTTTTTTATGAGCAAAGAAAATTTATATAGATCAAAAGGATGGGTACAAAAGAAGCCTATAGCCAAAATAGGAAAGGGATGGAACATCAGCATAAGAGCTCCTATACCAAACCCCAAAAGGCAAAGGCAACAACATAATACAACAAGGAGTTAATAAGAGGTCAACTCAAAAAACGAAAAAAGGTAAGTCCCAACAGACACTCATCTAGCTTTGAGGACGGCGCCGCGCTGCATAGAAAATATGATATAAAAAAAAATGAGTTGCCACTCGGAGTTTTATTGGAAAATGATTTGGTACCCGAGAAATCGTTGAAAAAAAACTAGTTACTCTCGTGCCGTTTTAGAAAAGGATTTGATCTACGAAAAGATTCTTGGATTCGAGAGCCAGGTTACGAACGGAGAAGGTTTTGTTCAAAAGCACCCCATTCGCCCGAAAAATGCTCGGTCTTTACTAAATATTTGTGGGAATTTTAGAAAACTATTTATTGAAAAAAAACTTTATTAATATAACGAATAAACATGTAAATGAACACGATTATAATAAACAAGAAATAAAAGGACCTAACGGTAATAAAAAAGAAATAAAAGGACTTTATAGTAAATAAAAAGTAGTTGAGGGGTGTAACTGCACTAAAATAAACAGACAGAAACAAGAAAACAGAGCACGAACAGGGAAAAACAGAGCAGGATTTTTGGTTTTCAAAGTTGACATACGGTCAACTTAGGTTAGCCACACGGTTAACACAAGTTAGCCGTACGGTTAATTTTCCTCTGAAGTTTTGAATTTTTTTGTTTTCTGACAGGTGGAAAATCGTTTTGAAAATGGAATTTTCTTTACAAAATTACTCCTTTGGGTTGGAAACATGCTAGAAAAACAATATTGGAGAGAAACGTACCTCGCAATGTGGGTTGTACCACACGATAATGAATAATATCGCCCGGTACAAACCCGAGAGGTTTGGTTTTGCTTGAATATAGCTACCCGAGCCCAAAAATGTTTACGGGAACCATTTTGAACCCGGGAGAATCCCCTCAGAAGGCTAAGGTTGAGAACCCGACTAAGAGACGCGTTTTGTACCTTTGGAACAACCGCTCGGATCGTGAAAACTTCGAGTTTCGAAAGAGAACTTTGGGAAAGGTGTTTTGTACGACTTACGGACTGCTGGAGCTTGAAAGTAAGGAGGAGAAGAGGGTATCACGGTTTTGGGAAACTTTTTGGAGGTTTTTTTTTTTTTTTCGGACATGGGTTTTCACTAAATTTTTACAAAAGTTGAACGGGGTTTTTGCCGTGATTTCGGTTGGTCTTGAACGGAGAAGGAGAACCGTTTATATAGGCGCGGGAGAGGGAAGGGAGATCACGCAAAAGATTTTGAGCGATGATGAGATTTGATTTGCGAATATATTCGCTGCAAATTGATTTTCTGAACACTCCCAGATTTTCTGATTTGACAGCCAAAGTTAGCCGTGCAATTAACTTGAGTTAACCGTACGGTCGACTCAAGTTAACTGCACGGTTGAGTTGATTTTTCAGATTTTTAGTAAACCGTACGGTCAACTCGGCACAGTTAATAAGCCAAACTTTGCGGGGCCGCACAGGGTGCTACCGAACTCCGTTTTACGCTTGGTTGGTACCGTAGGAAAGCTTCTTAAGTCTACTTTCTAACCCAAGTGGTTTGGACACAAAATAATTTGTACATCAAAAGTTTTAACGATTTTACCCTCAGGTGGTCGAAAAAAGAGTCATTTTGGTAAAATCCTCATATCTCCCTCATTTCAAAACGAATTGAGACATATTATATATCAAAAAACAGGGTTTTTAATGTACTAGAAAATGGTGTAAGGTAGGATTTGTGTTCAAGATATTTTCCTTGGGTTTCGATTACAAAGAGCATTGTTCCAAAGCTTCCGATCGAGGCACATTATCATTGGGGGATCATCCAACCACGGCTTATGGGTATTGTTCCAAGATGTTTCCCGGGCGTTTCTTTTCATCATCGAGGAATTTAAAAATGTCCGGGGATTTCCAAATTGGGGTGTCTACAAGCTTTCAGAGCTTCAAGAAGCAAGTTGAATCTAAAAACAATATCTCCATCAGATATATCTCTAGACCCCTGTCCACGATAAGCTTTTACCCAGCAAGCTATTCTAAATTTGATCACATCCCCCAAATCCTCCCATCTAGGAGCAACACCTTGGAAAATTAGCTCATTTCTTTTCTTCCACACCAACCAAACAACAACAAGACTGGATAACTCTCATAAAGCTCTCTTAATCTTTTTGAATTTCCATCCCCTCCACCAACAAAACAGACTTATAACCGAAGCTGGGACCACCCATACAAGAAACAAATCGTTCACTGATTCAGGTTCTTCCCCATAGAAGTGACAAAGGATACTATTGTTATCCGAGAGAATACCCAGATTAAAAAGCAGCTCCCTAGCTTTTACCCTTCCCAACATTGCCAACCAACCTAAAAATTGGACTTTAGGAGGTGCAACATTCTTCCACATATACAACAGGTCCTTATGGAGACCACGGCCTTCATCTTCTTTACACATGTATAGAGAATTGACAGAAAAACTGCTTGAAGTGTTGGCCTTCCACTCCAAGCAACTTTTTCTGGTTGCAGCACCACGAAATTCATCAAATTTCTAAGGTTATTCCATTCTTCTTGTTCTCAATCATACATTCCTCTTCTAAACTCCAAAGAGATATTGACATTTGAGCCCCAACCTTGCACCACTTCCTCCACTCTCACCTGCTTTTGGAGACATAAATTGAAAATTCTTGGAGATATAGAATGCAGAGCAACATCCCCAATCCATATATCATGCCAGAACCTGATACCACTACCACTACCCACATAAATCTTAATATTACTCCAAAATAATCTAAACAAATTCTCATCTCTTTGGCCCAGAAGCACAATATCTTTCCAGACAATAGACAAAGCTCTATTGGGAGGAGAAGATGGTAGCCATGATAAAACATCCAACTTATATTTACTGTAGATAACCTTCCTCCAAAGTGAATTTCTTTCAACTCCAAATCTCCACCACCATTTAAGAAGTAAGCATTCATTCATCAATCTAAGATCTTTTATACCAAGACCTTCTCTCTCCTTGCTTTTTGTAATCTTTTCTCCATCTCACCAGATTAACCTTCTTTAATTCACCACCACCCAAAAGAAATCTATTTTGAATCTTGAGATACGTTTGTTGGAGTAGTGAGAGTTTCTAATGCTTAGTTGGATTAGATTTTTAGAAGATCGAGAATACTTGAGATAGGAGTGGGGAAGAGAGTATTTGTATTACACTTCAACTCATACTTTTTTTTGGCTTCGTGCAAAATGGTTAGAACTCATCCCTATTTATAGTATTCCATGGAAGACTTTAGTCCAAAAGTATTTTCATACAAGATAAACTTTGAGGTAAATTTTAGAATTACGCATGTGAATAAGTCTTACAAAAAACGCTCTTCATATTTCCTACAGATATTCTAGATATTCTAGAGCTTCTAGAGCTAGATATTCTAGAATTTTTAGAAACTAGATATTTGTATCTCCTGCAATAGTATTTTTCATCTTTGGGCTTTACTTTCTTGTGCCAAAATATAAATCTAGTTTATGCTTCAACAACCTTAATCAAAATTAATATATAATTAAAAGGTAGATACAAGAATACAACTAATAATACCAACAAACTATGCTTACATTTAAAAGAAAAACTTTTTAAGATATAAAATTTTCATTCTCTCAACTGGGACCTATCACATAATTAAGGCTTTCTATTGCCTTAGTTAGAGAAAGAAAAGAAGAGTCTTTATATGATTCAAGAAAAATACAACCAAAGTATGGTTCTTTCTTTTATAAAAGCCCTACATTAAGGTTGAATTTCTATCATATGGTTTGAAAGATACCATAATTAGATCAACTGACTTAGATTAACATATTTGGGGTTCCGCTTCTGAAACAAGGTTTTACTTTTTCGCACAGAGTAGGTTCCAAAAATGTAATATTTTAAAGAAGTTTTCATATTTACAACAAAAGATGTGATATTTTAAATTTGAAAGTAGAGAGATAATGTAATGAATACACGAACTATTCAGTGGTATTGAAATATCTAGAGATATTATTCCAATCATTCACCATATATCATGTATTAATTTATTGTTAAAATCACAACAAAAAGAAGATAAAATGACCAATCACACATTGATGGTGTACCATGTGAAAATGCTCCATGAGCATTCAGCTTTGGATAAATTTCTAATGTTTAATTAGTGTGGACGGCCACTTCCGGTGTATCTGGAAAATGTTTTTTTGAAAATATGAGTCGCCACCCGGGATTTAATTTAGAAAATCTTTTTGGTACCCGAGAAACCGTTTAAAAATAATTGATGACTCTTGTGCCGTTTGGAAAAGATTTGATCCGCGAAAAAGATTATTTTTGGGTCCGGAAGCCAAGTTACGGGCGGGGAAGGTTTTTTTGGAAAAGCACCCCGCTCGCCCGGGATATTCCCGGTCTCTACAAAATATTTGTGGGATTTTATTTTTAAAATGTTTTATTGAAAGTCTTTGACAATTAATCAAGTAAATAATAGGAAATAAAATAAAATGAAGGAACTAAATGTTAAATAAAGTAAAGTTGAGGGAAAAAGTGTAATTTTGAAAATGTAAATCGCACCAGAGGATAAGAAAACAGGGGAGATTTACTGAAAAACAGGGGAGAGCCGCCCGGCTCTCTGGGACAGCCGTTCGGCTCTGGTGAAAGAGCCGTCCGGTCCTTAATCAGGGCCAACCGGTCCTCTGGCCGCTTTTTGCAAAATATTTTCTATCCTTTGGAGGGAATGGATTTTGACTAGAAAATGGGTTTCCTTTATACAGAAATTCTCCTAGGAGGAGTATCAACGTTTGAAAAAAAATATTTTGGAAAGAAAATGTATCCCGAAAGAGGACCGAACCGCGCGATTATGACGAAAAATTGCTCGTTTCAATACCTCGGGATGATTTTGCTGTATATAAACTCTCCCGAATCCAAAGATAACTACTGGAGTTATTCTGAATTCTGGAAAGACCCCTCAAAGGACCGCGGTTATAGAACCCGGTCCAGAAAATATGCTTTTATACCTTGATTGGATGGATTCGAACGCCGAAAGAAACTTTGTTTTTCCTTGGGTTTGATTCTCAATGCCTTCGAGAACTTCTGGAGTTGAGTAGGTGTTTTGAAATATCTTTCGTATGGAACTTCTTACTGGAAAGGGACACAACTGGACGAGGGAGAATTTTACAATGTTTTTCTTTTTACAATCTCTGGTTTCGTCCGAACCTTCTTTTCACCTCCTCTCTCCTAAAAAATCCTCTCTGAAGTGAGGGAGTGAGATTGATTTTTATAGGCGCTGAGGTTACCCACAAAATCACGTAAAAGATCTTTATCATCATGATATTCCCCGGCGCGGGGAATATATTCTTCTGCACGAATCTCTGAACCCGGATTTTCAGACAAGACAGGTAACAGACAGAGCCGGCCGGCTCTCAAAGAGGGCCGTCCGGTCCTGACATCAAAGCCGTCCGGTCTTTGCAAGGGACAAAGGCCGCCCGGTCTAGGTTTTAAAGCCGTCCGGTCTTCTACTCCTCACTTCTGAAACTTCTTTGTTGTTTTTAAATGGTTTTAAAGGCGCGACCGATCGTTTCAAGGTATTCTACATATTTTCTTTTATTCATCATTGGGGAGACGCATGGTCAAAATTGGGGTGTCTACCGTTAGCTATCTGTGTATTGATCTTGAAGGACTTAGTTAAAAACTTAAACAAATTTGCCAGGACTAATTTAGGCCCGAGCTGAGATTATGGGGCCGGCCTCTAAAAACCTCATTGGTAAATGAGAGATTTACGGGCCGGTACAAAAAATTATGAGGGATTCCCTCCAGGTCCAGCCCAACAATAAAATTTCCCACCAAGGTAAATACGGTAGTTTGTCCCAAAATTACCCCGCCCCACTCTTCACTTTAATCAAACAGCTTGTTGCATTCTGCAAAGCGCATGATTTATGGGGCTCTACGACACGTGTCAACCCCCCATTAGACCAACTGCCTTCATTGGGATCCTGAAAGTGTGTTTCTTCTCTCTCTACAACAAAGAAAAAAGAAAAGAAGAAACACAGTACTCATCATGACTCTATCTCCCTCTTTCTCTCTCTCTTTGTTGTAGAGTCGTATTCTTACCTTCAAGTTGAATCACTACAACAATCAAAACCAGTTGTACAGTCCAAAATCAGTCAAATAAAAGATCTTTTCCCCGACTACGGCAAGGACTTCTTATCTTGCTTGTCCAAAACCAGAATCAAGAAGAGGTGATTCAGAGGATTTTGGAAGGAACACTCCACGAAGATCTATAGTCACTGGACACATCACTGGAGAGAGCTCCACCTCCTAAGTCTGCTTCTGTGAGCCGGAATGATAAAGGAAAGGGAAAATTAGTGGAGTCCATGCCACAGCTTTAATTTGTTGCCTGCCCGTTCCTCTTTTTTGCTGAGAGATCGTTTCTTTCTTTTTTTTTCATTAGTTATACCTATCAAGATTCAAGATCTGTTTCGTAAATTGTTAGTGTTGTTGGCATTTTCCGGATTCCGACAAACCATTGGAGTCTGTGCTTTTATCTTTTTCCTTTTGGGTTTGGGAGTTAGTTGAATTGATTGAGTTTAGATGCTCCGACCGAGGGATCAAGAATTGTTGAAAAGCTGTTGCCATGAAGATCGCTTGGATTTCGATAACAAAAGGTATAATGCATTTCATTTGCATTTCATGGAACAATCTTGTTTTGTATGACATTGGATTTCTTGTTTTGTCTTTGGGTTTAAAAGAGAAAAATTTGCTAAGGCATGAAACTTTTTTAAAAATGGATTCTGAGCGTAGCGCTCGTTTAGCGCTCCTGGCGCTTTATCTAGCACTTCAGGTTTCTTTGTTTATAACACTTTCAGAGCGCAGCTCGCTCGATGAGCGCTCGTACTGCTCTTCAAGCGCCACACATTTTTGCCTTATGTATTCCGCTGCGCTAGATAGCGCTTGTCAGCTATCTTGCTAGCGCACTACAAGCGCAACGCGTTTTACATGAGTATGTGGCGTTTTCTCATTGGTCCTCTTTAGGGCTTCGACCTTGGCTCTATATTAACATTTCTTTCACTCTTCTAGGGCAGATTGGCAGAGCAATAGCCCACCTTAGAGAGAGAAACACTTCTCCTTCATTTGTTCATGGGGTTCTATGCTTTAAGGATGATTTCTACTTTGATTTGATCATCTTTTGTTCATTCTAGTGCTATACTCTAATTTCTATGTATATGCACTAGTTTGATTCTTGTCAAAATATTCATTGCATCATCAAGAAACATTCTTTTTATATATTCATGTGTTTAGATGCTTTAAGGATGATTTAAACTTAGTGTTTGATCATCTTTCTTGTCAATCTAGTGCAATACTTTTGTTCACCATGTATTTGCTCTAGATTGATTATGTTCATCAAAGAATCTTCACTAAAAATCAAGTCCCTTATCTATTATGGGTTCTTGATGCATTGAATGATTTAAACTTAGTGTTTGATCATCCTTCTTGTCAATCTAGTGCAATACTTTTGTTCACCATGTATTTGCTCTAGATTGATTATTTTTCATCAAAGAATCTTTACTAAAAATCAAGTCTCTTATCTATTATGGGTTCTTGATGCATTGAATGATTTAAACTTAGTGTTTGATCATCTTTTTTGTCAATCTAGTGCAATACTTTTGTTCACCATGTATTTGCTCTAGATTGATTATTTTTCATCAAAGAATCTTCACTAAAAATCAAGTCTCTTATCTATTATGGGTTCTTGATGCATTATATGATTTAAACCTTGTGTTTGATCATTTATTTTGTCAATCTAAATTAATCTTCTAATACTCCATGGATTACATCTAGTTTGAGGGTTCTGCAGCTAGCGCATGTAGAGCTATCAAGCGCTTCGCTTGCCTGCCTTACTCCGTTGCGCCTGTTGAGCGCTTGCAGCTCGTTTTCTATCACAACTTCAAGCGCTGCGCGTTTTCCTTGCCTTCGTGCTGCTATCAAACTTTGTTTGATCATTCTTCCTTGTCAATCTAGATTAATCTTCTAATACTCCATGGATTACATCTA